>JAIUZE010074481.1:0-28611 GCA_022085475.1 Heliosperma pusillum | reverse complement strand
TATGATCCGATCGTGGTGGTGAATACTTGGAACAACGAATTTGGGGGGATTCACACCTAAAAGATTGTGGGATAGTATCAACAATGGACTCCCCTCCTGGAACACCTCAATTAACGGTGTGGTCCAAAAAAGGAGAAATTGACTTATTGATATGGTTCATCTATGATGAGTCTAACGAGGCTTCCTGATTATTTTTGGGGTTTTGCTATCTTATCTGCAATATTTTCACTAAATCGAAGCCCGACTAAAGCGGCAAACAAGACTCCATATGAGATATGGACAGGAAAAGTCCCTTATTTGTCATTTATGAGAATTTGGGGATGCTATCTCGAGAAATTATGTTTATACATGAAGTTTAGTGGGAGTAATATGGTTTTCACCAGTCTTATATGTGGAGACATATTGATCATTTTAGATGATGAAAGATTTTGGAGAAGTAGAATACATCTCTTAGATATCTGGATTTATAGAGATAAATCTAAAAGGATATTAGCGTTAAGTCAAAATTCTTATATTGATAAGATCTTTGACTAGTTCAAGGAAGTTGAACACATGATAATTGATTCCTTTTTACTTCCGCTGCGGGATCAATTATATACGCTGTGATGTATACTCAATCCGACATTTCGCATGCTTTGAGCATGATGAATCATTTGCAATCAAATCCAAGTGAAAGTCACTTGATACCCATAATGAACATCCTTAGTACTTGCGAAGGACTAAAACATATGTTCCATGTGTTTGGAGTTTAAAATGAGTTGCGTGTAAGGGTTACATAGACTTCAGTTTCCAAACTGATCAAAGTGATTTGAAATCACGAGTTGGCTGTGTTTTATAGAAGATTTATCTGTTGGAAGAGTTCCAAGCAGAAAAGACTATTGAAAAGGTTCCAAGTAGGAGTGACATTTTCAAATATAAATGTCATGTTTCCGCTGGAAGTGTTCCAGGCAATTTATCATTGCGGATTTCACAACGGAAATGGAGTACATTGCGTCATATGATGATGCATATGAAAGTAGCTTGGATTCGACAGTATTGGAGGGACTAGAAATAGTTCATATATCTGTATATCCTATCCCATTATACTGGTAAAACAGTGGGAGCTACCTTTAGGCCAAGAGTCCTAAGTCTAGATTCTAACCTAGACATGTACTCAGAAAGTTTTATGTAATATGAGATTACGTAGACAAAGAGAAATAGCAATCAGAACGATGAGAGAGATGCAAGTATTGCTAATCCATTAGCTATGCTTTTGCAGGCTGAACATGATAGTCATGTCATTTCAATGGGATTGAAATATGCATCTGAATTGCTAGAGATTATGAGATATGAAATTATTGATAACGTATCAATTTTTCCAAATGTTAGATAATCGCATTCATTGTTAGAGTTTCATTAAAAACTCCTTATTTAGTTTGACTAAATTTTAATACTTTGTTTATCCGAATTGGTTGAAAGAAAAGTTGAACCCAATTCAAGTGAACAGGATGAACTTAGTGTTTTGTCCCTAGTCACTCATCTGTATGACAATAACGTCAAACTTATCTTGCAAGCCAACCGTTATCGATAAACGTTAATCAACTGATTATAATACAAAGTATACCCTGTGAACCTTAGCTGTTATCACACTAACTGTGGAGGACACTAGTGTTGGAGTAAGTGTCCTCCACAATAGTGCATTTATATAATAAATCTCATTTGGAATATACGTGGCATGATTAGTATATTTTGATACTCCACGTCAGTTGATTAACGTAAATCGGTAACGCTTGGCTGACTAGTGTTTGACGTTATTGTCGTATGACGGCGGTAATCAACGGATCCCTTTAGGTCACACCTATAGGATGAGACCCAAATAGAATACTAATTATTTGTATACGATACAGTTTAATTAGAGCATTACATATATTTAATATGTACGTTTAGTTACGAGAGTTGTTTATTGGAAATTGAGTTACGAACTCATTCCACTTAAGTTTATTAGTCAATTATACGATAACTGACTGAATAAATTTTACGTCTTATTTTAATACGATTAAATAAGATTTAATTTAATGATTAATCGTTAATTCATTAAATTAGTTGAGGTTATGCATATATTTTGAGATAGAGGGAATTAGTTAATTATATTTACAAGGAGTTGTAAAATAAATTAACTGGGCATTGTGGGACCCATTATATATTGATATAATGGTAAAATATCACGTAAAAGTTAAGTACATATTGTTTATTAATTTGAGTCATATAATTGTTATATGATCAAATTAACACTTAATTATGCAAGATAATTAAGCATATGATTATAAATATTTGTGGGACAAATATAAAAAATCAAAATGAACCATATAAGGCCACTAGGGGCCGGTCAAGTAGTAGTGATAAGGTGATGATGGTTGCTTTTGTTCATGCTCACAAGTCACATGTGATTATGACATGAATAGTACACCAAAATCATTTCAACTAATACTACACTCCACCACATTGCATGAGAATAAAAATAAGAACAAAATCTTCTACAAAAGCTTGTAGAGGGCCGGACCATGTGCTTACATATAGGCCATTTTGTTGTTCATTTTTCCTCTCTAATTGATGCTTGTTTTTCTTACCTCTCTCAAAACTCATCTTCTCTCTAAAAACTCTCAAATACTAATATTTACTAAGTATTACTAGTATAGTAATATAGTCATAATATTAGTAGTATAATATCTATCTTATTATCTAGTTAATAATAAGGGTAGATTATTTGGCTTCATCTTGGTGCAACTTGAAGGAGGTCTTCTAGTTTGGAGATTTCTTGTTCATCCATATTATTAGCTCAAGAACAACAAAAAGGTGTTCTTGTTGTGCCCATATTATTTCCATATCAATGTGAGGAAATTTCTTCTTTTATATAAATGTCTTTATATTTGCATGCATGTTACATAGATCATTAAATACTAAATTAACAAGTAATTTAGCAACTAATTAGAGGAGTCTAATTAAGGTCTATTGACTTTCAACTAGCTCCAACAATCTCCCACTTGTCCTTACAAGTGTATGTGCGATAACCGATTCTCATATCCTTAAATTTCTCTCACTCAATGTAAAACAATTTGTAAAGTCCGCATTCACAAAGGTCGTATTTTACAAGTGATCTGTATCAAGAGTGGTTTTCCCGACTAGAGAGTAACTCAACTGATAAACGAAACATTATTCGAGCATGGCCATGCATTTCAGTTACTACTCCTCGAGTGGCCTTGAGAAATAACAAAACCTGATAGACGGTTGGATATTTTCTTCAACTCGAATCCTGCAGATGTAAGCACAGTATGAAATGACCCAGTAAAAATCTGCTTGGCCTCCTGTTACGGTCGACCGTGAGAAAGAAACCAAAGTCACCCAAAAACTGCCTTAATCTCAAGAGACAGTCGATAGTCAAAAGAATCGACTCTAGGAACACTATGGACGTCCAATCCACGACCTGGCACCGAATGTTGTTAAACATTTAGGACTCCATAACGTCGTCACAAATTACAATGTCCTACGAGGTATCCTTATAACTCGTATTTGTGATCGATCAGTTAACAGTTTGACTTATGGCTCATTGAACCCACCATCAATCGACTTAACAATATAATAGCCAGAGTTATCAACTCATGTAGGCGATTACGGACCAAAACACATATAATGTTATTCAGTTCACTTTGTGGTGTTCAGTGTTGTCCATACAATCCACATGAAAACCAAAATATGAAAACAATACGATGAAGTTATTATTAGTATATGAAAAGATGTATCTAATTCATACAAACAGCTAATACAACTCAGGAACACGTTTAATTCCCATGGAAGTGACGTGCCCTTTATGCTTATCATGTCTTAACGGTTTAGGGAGAGGATCTGTTATGTTATCATTCGTAGCAATCTTGTCTATCACTATCTCCTTTTACTCCACGTAATCTCTGATCATGTGAGCTTTCCGAAGTACATGTCTAGATTTGTTGCTAGACCTAGGCTCCTTAGCCTAGAAGATGGCACCACTATTATCACAATAGATGGTGATCGGGTCATTCGAACTAGGAACTATGGCAAGTCCTTGTAAGAATTGACGCATCCATATAGCTTCCTTTGCAGCCTCTGAAGCGGCATAGTACTCGGACTCAGTCGTAGAATCTGCTATAACACTCTGCTTCGAGCTTTTCCAGCTGACCGCAACGCTATTAAGAGTAAATACGAATCCTGACTGAGATTTCGAGTCATCCCGATCCGTTTGGAAGCTAGCATCTGCGTAACCGGTTGCGCAAAGCCCAGTCTCTCCTCCATAAGTCAATACCCAATCCTTAGTCCTCCGTAGGTACTTAATGATGTTTTTAACAGCCATCCAGTGTGTTTCACCTGGATTGCCTTGGTACCGACTGGTCATACTCAAAGCATATGCCACGTCTGGACGTGTGCATATCATGGCATACATGTTTGATCCTATAGCTGATGCATAAGGAATTCGACTCATGCGCTCGACCTCTTTAGATGTCTTGGGTGTCTGAGCTTTACTCAAATGCATCCCAGACGTCATTGGAAGATACCCCTTCTTGGAGTTGGTGATGCTGAATCTATCAAGAATCTTATCTATATAAGACTCCTGACTTAGTGATAACATCTGTCGTGATCTATCTCTGTAGATACGGATTCCTAATATGCGCTGTGCCTCGCCCAGATCTTTCATCTGGAAATGGTTCTTTAACCATACCTTAACCGAAAATAAGAGAGGAATATCATTCCCTATCAAGAGTATGTCATCGACATACAGTATCAAGAAAACGATTTTACTCCCACTCGACTTGACATATAAGCATGGTTCCTCAATCGATTGAGTGAAACCATTCTCTTTTATGACTTGGTCGAAACGATGATTCCAACTCCGAGAAGCTTGCTTAAGTCCATAAATGGAACGCTTAAGCTTGCACACTTTCTTAGGATTCTTAGGGTCAATGAAACCTTTGAGTTGTACCATGTACAACTCCTCCTCCAAATAACCGTTTAAGAAGGTGGTTTCACGTCCATCTGCCAAATTTCATAGTCATGAAAAGCGGCAATCGCTAAGATTATCCGAATGGAACGTAGCATGACTACGGGTGAAAAAATTTCATCATAGTGCAATCCTTGCACTTGAGTGAAACCTTTTGCCACTAGTCGTGCCTTATAGGTGTTTGGTTGTCCCCCTACAGAATGCTTTATCTTGTAAAGCCATTTGCACTGAAGAGGCCGAACCTTATCAGGCAAATCAACCATATCCCATACGTCATTCTCATACATAGAGTCCATCTCGGATTGCATGGCATCAAGCCAGGTTTGAGTCGAAACAGGTCATGGCTCCTTTAGTAGGTAGCGTGTTCGTTACTCTCCTGGACAAAAACAATCGTCTCTATCGTTTCTTTCCCTCGACAATACGCATGTCTCTTTGTTGCTGTAGGTCTGGAGGTTTTTTTTTTGAGTCCATCTTCGTTCTCCGTCAGGAATATTAACCGCAGCAGCAATGAAAGCAACATCTTCCTCCAGCGGTTGCTCGGATTGTTGGTTTCTTGAATCATCTCCGACAATCGAAGGTTCTCTCACATCGTTGTTCTCTAGTGAAATTCTTTCTCTAGAAACTTCGCCACTAGCCGCACAAAACACGTTTTCGTAGGCGAATAAAAGTAATGACCAAACATCCTTTTGGATAACCAATAAAGTAATTCTTGACCGATCACTGGCCGCGCTTATCCTCAGTCGCCCCTTGACATAAAAGCCTCGCACCCCAAACCAATAAGAACAAGTTAGGAGGTACTAGTTCCTTCCACATTTCAATGTGGTATTTCAACAGCTTTAGACGGACTTTCGTTTAATTATAAGAGCACTGACAAAAGACATAGCCCACATGAATCAGGCACTACCGTTGACTCATGATGGATCTAACCATATCAAGGTAATGTTCGATTTTCTATTTCTCCGTGTCGGACAGCCCCATTTAATTGAGGTGTTCCAGGTGGAATTAACTGTAGTACTACACCAAGTTTTTAAGGTGTTGATCAAACTCATTCGAAAGATATTCGCCACCACGATCTGAACGTAGTGCTTTAATCTTTCTACCCAGCTGGTTTTCAACCTTGTTCTGGTATTCCTTGAACTTATCAAAGGACTCACTTTTGTGCTTCATTAAGTAGACATATCCATATCTACTCAAATCGTCCGTGAAAGTGATAAAATATCTATAGCCATCTCTAGCGTTGATTGACATAGGTCCACACACATCAGTATGTATGAGTCCTAATAGGTCAGCAGCGCGCATTCCAACACCTTTGAAGGAAATTCGAGTCATTTTGCCTATGAGACATGATTCACACGTGCCAAATGATGCATAGTCAAATGGGGAGATAGTCCCATTGTCAATGAGCTTCTTCACGCGTTTTTCATTTATGTGTCCCATACGGCAATGCCATAGATAGGTTTGATCTTTGTCACCAACCTTTACCTTTTTATTACTCACATGCAATATATCTGTGGTTTGATCTAAAACATAAATCTCATTCATGGAAACTGCTTTACCATAAATCATTTCGTTAAAGGAGAAAATACAGCTATTATCCTTTATTACAAATAAAAAACCGTTTTTATCGAGAACGGAAACAGAAATAATGTTTTTAGATAAACTGGGTACATAGTAACGGTTATTTAAAAATAACTTAAATCCCCTTGGGAGTTGGATTACATATGTTCCCACTGAAATGGCAGCTACTCTTGCTCCATTCCCCACTCGCAGGTCCACATCACCCTTTTCGAGAGTTTTGATGTTTCTTAGGCCCTGCAAATGATTGCACAGATGAGAACCACAACCAGTATCAAGCACCCAAGTTCCGAAACTTGCATGGTTAATCTCAATCATATGAATAAAAGAAGATATACCAACAGGAGTGACGCGGCATGCTTTTACGTCTTTAGCATACATGGGACAGTTCCGCCTCCAATGCCCAATCATGTGGCAATGGTGGCACTCCATGTGTTCTTTGCTCTTTGTCTTGCCTTGTGAGCTACTGCTAGTCTCACCAGGCCCACTCTTGCCCTTTCCTGGCTTCTTGAACTTCGGCTTCCCTACAGCTAGGTCGGCCTGAGCCTTGCCCTTACCCTTACCCTTGTTTGCAATCATGAGAACGTCCTGCTTCAGGCTCCCACTCAATTTCATATCCTTCTCAGTCTGTGTGAGAATTGAGTGTAGCTGATGAGGATTTCTCTTCAAATCACTCATATAGTAATTTTCCCTGAATTGGGCAAAACCATCATGAAGTGAATGAAGCATGCGGTCAATGACCACGCTCTCTTTGATTTTGCAATCAAGTGCCTCCAGTTTTTTGAGATTCTCGATCATATCGAGAATGTGTGGGCTAACCGGTTGGCCCTTCTGGAGTTTCGCCTCAAAGAAGCGAGTGGTAAGCTCATACATAACGATCTGCGGTGCTTTTGAGAACTCGTTAGTGAGCGTGGTGAAAATCTTGTTTGCACCTTGGGCAATGAATCGTCTTTGCAAATTGGATTCCATTGAAAAGATGAGTACGTTCTTTATCGCACCCGCCTCCATTACGAAATCACTATAAGCAAGTGATTCATTGGCTTCTGCATTGGGGCCTGGGTTAGGCGGTAGTGGCTCAGTCAAGTACTTGAGCTTACCGTCAGCTATGGCAGCATTCCGTAATGAAGCCTCCCAGTCCGCAAAGTTGGACCCGTTATTCTTCAGTCGCGTGTACTGATTCATATTGTCCATGAACATCTTAAGCCAGGATTCGCGTGCGAGCGTGGCACTTGGCATAGGGGCATCAGCATGTCCAGCCATTTGTTATAACAGTTTTATCGATATAAATGAATGCTACACTGCGAGAAAGGAGATAAAACATAATAAGCATTTTCATCGTTTTAATTAAGTCTAATGCAAAACCGATTAATGCGAAGACTCTTGCATTTATACAATTGACCTCCCTCAAGTATTATATAAATGATCCCAAGACTCAATTTCTGTAAATTGATAAGCCAACTACTTGGCTAATTCTACTTTTAGAATTCTGGTCGATAAATTTCTGTAAATTCTATCTTTAGTCCATCATAATCACGAGATATTACTCGGACTATAATGTTGAGGTAAAATAGGTCAACACATACTACTTACCCAACGTAGAAGGGGTCATATGGAGAGTAAGGTCCTATATGCCTACCGACGAAGAAGGGATTCATAGCAGTTTTCCCTATAAAGACTAATCTCAATTTTAGGTTTTAGAGGAAGGTCCATCAGCTTTAATTTTATTCATTTAAGTGAACGAATGATCTAGCATTTTGAGAATGAATAATTTAAGATGATAGCTTTTAGAATATTGAGTGACATCTGGATGTCCATGATAATTAACATACAATCTATATGAGTCAATTTTCATGCAATTAAGTTGTAGGTGGTTTGGTTTAGGCGGAATATGATGCACTAACTATCATGCAGAAGAAAAACAATAAGAACGGAAAAATGAAAAATAAAGTACAAAGTCCTAGTGTGGCCTATCCTATCAAAATAGAACAAAAATACACTTTGGAATTCATCCTTATGGACCCTAGAAGCTTGACTTGATGTTCCATCTTGGTCCATGTAGCGGGAGTGAGCTATCCGATCTCCATATTTGGTCTTCTCAAAAAATACAATTTTTAAAATTACAAAATATAAACCTATTTACATTCTAATTTAAAAATTATAATTAAAAATTACAAGGGGGAGATTCGAGATCTCAAAATACATCAAAGACTATGTTACCATCATTACGATTACACAATCTACTAAGGCCACACTAAGCAATACAAATTACAACCTCTTGTAAAAATACCAAAATAATCCATTCATCCATTCATTCATTCATTCAACCATAATAATATGCATCAACAAAATAAATTAAACCTTCAAGATATTTAATTATGATGATTAATTTATCCAAACCACCTTTAAAATGATTAAAATTATGTGACAATTCCTTAATTGCACACAACAATTTTAATCAACCAAAATCCAATTTAATTCATATTATCGGGTATAACTGATACGAGTTGAGATACGGGTCAATGGAGGACGGGTTCAATTAAAAATCAGAGATCATTTTAATGCATTCCCGATGATTATTTTGGTTGGTTAAATGAATCTCGGGATGATTAAATGTATCTCGAATTTATTGAATATGGAGCATTTATTGAAGACGTTCCCAAGGCTGACGGTTCTCGTATTATTGTCCAAGTTCATAGTTAGGTTCATTTAGTCTCGATAATTATTTGATTGATTTGCAGGTACAAGAGTATGTTTCAACGGTGAAAAATGAGATGAGTCATGACATTATAGGTGTGTTCGTTTTTGATCCGGGCATTGGGCAACAAAGGAAAGGATCATGTTGTATCAAAATACTAGCCCTTATGTCGACATTAGTAGGTACAAGAATTGGGGCAATTCTTTTTGAAGAAAGGGCGGATGATACGAGTTGAGATACGGGTCAATGGAGGACGGGTTCAATTAAAAAGAAAAAGAAAGGGATATTTAAACCTTTTTAAAATAATAGGGTATCTATCATTGTGACCTTTTTCACAACAACAAAACAACATACATTATCTTTATAATGCAATAAACAAAAAAAATTAAAATTTAAAAAAAAAAAAATTCATTGTTCACGGATGAACAGTACCCGTGAACAATAGCAGGTACAACTTTTTTTTTTTTTTTTTTTTTTTCGGTTTTTAAAAAAAAAACGAATACAATTCCTTTTAAATTGATCATGCTAATAAAACTAGAACGGTACAAACATTCAACATCTAATCATTATTAAACATTGATACAAACTAGATAATTCAAATTAACCTTTTAACATGAATATCTAAATCATGATTAATCAATTATCAAAATACTCAACTAATCATAATTGTTTTGTAAATTCATACCAAAAAATTTAGCACAATGAATGTTCTTTAACATCCAAAACAAATTCCTTTTACATTTCAATTTAATCCTCATTAAATCAAAATATCAACTTATTCATTATATTATTATCTTAACATATTAAAACAACAACATGTATGAATCAAAAGGAAAAACAAGGCAAAAAAAATTTCTTCACGGTTGAAAAAGTGACGTGAACAGTACCAAAATTTTTTATTTTTTTTCCTGGCCGTGAACAGTACCAAAAAAAAAACAAACCATAATTTTTTTTTCCACTTTCAGCCGAAACAAAAACAAAAAAAAACAAAACAAAAATTTCTAATCAAATATTTCATCAAATATGAAAACATATAAAATAATTTCACAGCCAATTGCTCTGATACCACTTGTGGGAAATATCGGTATACTTCCCTTTAAAATTTTCGGATTATAATGAAATTATAACTATATGAATTTCTAGTCATAAATGAAACTGCATAATAAAACATGAGATTAAGAAATAACCTTTGATCCTAGTAAAAAGGCCTAAGAACAAATACCAAAGTAGGTATTCTCCTAATCGTTACACCCAAAATGGTTCAAGAAATGCCTTCGTCGTGCTAGAACGAATACCCAAAATTACTTCTAATTTTGTGTGTAAATTGATGATGAGTATGAAGATCAATGAGAGAGTTCAAAATCAGAATTTTTCTTCTCCTCTTTTCTTTGTGTGTGCCGTGAGATGTGTAAGTCAATTAGGGTTTTTGTTTCTCCTTTTTATCTCACTCAAACCGTGAGAATTGCAAGAGGAAGCCATCAAAAATAAAAACCTTAGTTTCCTTATTTAACTCAACCTCTATTAGGTAGTTAGCATCTCCTTTTAATATGTACATAATGTAATATGTATTCTAATTATTACTAGTAATGGACCGTCACATAAACCGAGTAATGCCGGACCAATACTTTATAATAATATCGTGTAACACATATCCGCCAACTTAAATATAACAGTTTACATTTAGTTTAGACCAACATTATATACATTGATTAAATATAACATTTTATATTGAATTACCAGCTAACATTATTTAATCGTTATTAAATAATCGTTTCATCATCACATTTGACTAACCTTTTAGTCAAATACATCGACTAACCTTTTAGTCATTTAATAAGGCATCAATATGATTATTTTCTCAAATAATCACATCTCTCAAACACATCATTTAGGTGTGACTTTTATGGATCAGTTGATCACCGCCATCTGTATGACAATAACGTTAAACTTATCTAGCAAGCCAACCGTTATCGATAAACGTTAATCAACTGATTATAATACAAAGTATACCCTGTGAACATTAGCTGTTATCACACTAACTGTGGAGGACACTAGCTCCAACAGTATATAGCTTCTTTTATCCTATTTCTTCTCTACTTAGCATATTTTCCTCTGGCATTCTTTTTCATAACCAACGACGAGACCCCTAAATTAGCGATGACAATTAATTTTTTATTGTGATTGGTGGTGATGTGAGCTCCGAGTAGGAGTAATGTGTATGGGTGGAGGAATATGGAGATTGTAAATAAAACATTGGATAAATAATGGGTGACGGCAATGGTGGATAAATGTTTGTTTGTGTCATCTATATGCTTGGATTGTCATCGGTATTGGTGGGTGGGTAGTGGTCGTCAACGGCGAGTAGTATGACATAAAATATTTTTAACCCTTTTGTGCTGTTTTTTTTTTCGTGATATTGTTTAGTATAACCATTGATATTATTTTGTATATTCTGTGATATTGTATAGCTGGACTCACGGACTCAAATATTTAGGTGGACTCACCGGATCTTGCCTATATATGTGTGTGTGTGTGTGTGTGTGTGTGTGTGATAATCACATTCATTGTTTGAAGTTCTTGTTAAAGAACTCTCTTATTTAGTATTGACTAAATGTAATGCTTTGTTTATCCGAATAGATTGTAAAGACAATGTTGGACCCCAAGTGAATAGGATGAACTTAGTATTTTGTCCCTAGTCACTCAATGACGTAACGTCTCGAAGTGACTAGATTGTAAATTCAATGGTTGGTTCAGCACCATTGAGTCATGGAGATAACTAGTCGATTGCATAGACAGACTGTATGACACTCTATCGGACGGTGACCTTTATAGAGTCCCTTAAATCAATTATTTATGCCTGATCGTGGCAGGGTCTTCTATATTATTCCTATGAGTCGATTCTTTTGACTGGCGACCATTTATCTTAGTCGGTGCAGTTTCCGATTGGCTTTGGTTTTTATCCTAGGTCGCGCCGTGAAAGGAGGCCAATGGGCATCTACTGGGTCATGGTGATCTGCATTGTACATAGTAAATGGGTCAACAGGAATTGTCCACCCACGTTGGGTATAAAACATCTTCGGGCCCCTCGAATAGTAGTTACTGGAAATGCGTGGCCACGCTAGGAAAAAGTCTATGGTAGACGTTCCGGTCAGACAGTTACTCTTCAGATCGACAAAACCACTCATGATACAATCATTCGCAAGTGCGACCTGAAAGATACCTTGCATTGAGTGGGAGATGTGATAAAAGAGACAAGAGAATTGGTGACGCACACTTGTGTCAGACAAGTGGGAGATTGTTGGAGTAGGTGTCCTCCACAATAGTGCGTCTACATAATAAATCTCATTTAAGGAATATATCCAGGATATTTATTGGCTATATTAGTCAGTTGATCAACGTATATCGCTAACGGTTGGCTAACTAGAGTTTGACGTTATTATCGTATAACGGCGGTGATCAACTAATCCCTTTCGGTCACTCCTAAAGGAATGAGCCTCAAATAAAGAACTAATTAATTGTATAAGATACAGTTTAATTAGTCCCTTAAATAAATGACTAAAAGTTAGTCGATTGAGTTTTAATAAGAGTGAACGAGTTTAGAACTCGTACTATAATATTATTATTCAATTATACGATAATTGATTAGTAATATTTAATTTTGAGACGAGATTTAGTAATTAATTGTTAATTCACTAAAAAATGTACTAATTGACATGTAAATATGTTGATTGTTACTAGACAAAATATGTTGATTGTGTTAGTGTAAGTCATATATATATGTATGAGTACATGTAAATATGTTGATTGTTACTAGACAAAATAAATTGGGAAACACTTAAATTATATAAGATAATTTATTGTATGATTAATGATCGTGCCTGTCGCAAGCCCGAAACAAAGATAAATTACCCAGACTAGGCTAATAACAAATTAATGTAGATTAGGGAAGTAGGGGTCGATCCTCAGGGAGATGGTGTTTCCTATGGATTGTGAATCGTCTCACAATTGAGTTTTATCTAATGATTTTCTGGGTTTTGGATTTTTGCGATGTCTAAACTAACGAAAGGCATAAATAAGAACAAAATAAAAACAAACTAGAATGAAAACAATAAAGCAAATGATAAATTAACACTAATGAGAAGCATCTAGGGAAGTAGGTTCACACATGTAGATTGACATATTGATGAAATTGGATTTAAGATATGCAAATAATTCATTGAGCGTTCGTAAGAATGGTGTGTTCATTACAATCATAGATCAGATGGTCTAGCAGGCTTTTAGTGCGATTTACTAGGTCTTAATCCACTATGTCACGCTTTGTCTATTCAATTCCTGTATATCTACCTTGGAAAAGAATTCCACACTAGTCAATGATTGTGATCAAGAATCGTCAACTATCGTTAAAGTCCAAACATGCATAGACACAATGTTTTAAAAGCACAATTTCCTTTATCCAATTATCATATTTTAATCAATCTAACATGGCTACCCTACACCCTAGAAAGGTGACTACTCACTCATGGTTGTGTTGATATTAACAATGAAAGTTAAGATAAGCATATTTAGTTGATTTTGACAATAATTTAGACTCTCTATGTGGCGATAATAACGACGCTATACGACAATCTAAGCAATGAAACTATGATTATAACAACATGAAAATGAATCTAATGAAATAGAAAATGACAATCAAATGGAAAGCAATAGAGAACAATAAGCAAAGGATAAATTAGGAATACCTAGGTGACGATCAACGATGAAAGTGATAACAATAATAGAAATCCCTCGCATAGAAATACCGTACTTTGAATTACAACTCTTGAACCCATCTAGTAGATACAAAGATTGAAATTCTTATTGAACTATGCTAATGTTTTGATATGAAATGGACAGAAATGAATTAAAAAAAAAGACAAAAGAAGAAGATAGACTAAACTAGAAAGACTAAACTAAAGAGAAAACTAATAAGAAGATTATATGAAATATAGGACTAGATTGTGTAAGATAGTGTGTGAGAGTGTGTGAGGCTAGAGCATCTATTTATAGTATTAGGGTTTCGTGGAGAAGAGGTCGGGCAATAAATACATAGGTCGAAAATAGGATGAAGGAGCCGCAATGCACGAAGCAGCACAAATACCCGATGGGGTACACACTTACCCGATCGGGTAAGTCGTCTTCTGGAAACTCATTACTAACGCTTCATCTTCCTTCGCTTTGACTTGACTTACAACATCCCCCTTGACTTATACAATCGGGTTTGTTGCTTGGATTTGATGTAAAGCGATGAATTCTCCCGTCTAATTGATTGGTCTTCCGACAACTACGAAACCGTCTCTGCTTCTTCTCTCTCTTAAGTTAGTGAACCTTCTTGAAATGCCTTACACATGGTCAAGCTTTCTTCTTTGAATCGTCGGGTTCTAGGCAAATGCTCGGGAATATAGAAAAAGGGCGTAGAAACGTCACTTTCCCTACAAAAAAAGTTAGAACACAGGAATTCGCCTAGAAGACGATATTAGCTCATAAAATGGCTTAACAAAGCACAAATGACATACAAAACCGAGCTAAACCGGGGGTTAAAATCATACAAATATTCACTTATCAAACTCCCCCAAGCTAAACCTTTGCTTGTCCTCAAGTAAACATAACAAACAATACCAGGACAAGGTTGCAAGCATTGGCTACTATACCATCAAGAAACAAATCTCAACATAAAGCTTTGAAAACATAATGAATCATAACCCAAAAGCAACGTGGGCAAGAATGATACATAAACATGGCTGAGATTTACATAACGGCGTAGCGCAAAGGATTTCACTACAGAATTTCGGCTCTTGCATGATCTTTTGACAAATGGACTCTCACGGTACACTCGAACACTCATTGTATGTAAAAGGTGATTTCTTTTTGTGTAAATGTTTTGAGACACTCACCTATCTACGACTCATGAAAATGTGTCCGCAGTCTAATATGGTAAACAATTCAAAACACAAGTCAAAGATCACAATGCACATAGAAAAGAAGCCGAAAAATGAGAAGAAGGCTTTGGGAAATGGGTGAAAGGTGGACAAATAGTTATGGTCATGTGAAGGTTAGAATGAGCTAACAACTGACCAATGATAAATGAATACTCAATCCATACTTTCGGTTAATTTCCCAGAAGACGAAAAACGATGAAGCCAGAAGTAACAATTTGGCTTATTACACACGAAACACAAGGGTAAACTCCTTCTATTGATTTGACATTTCTTAGGAGATACTCACAACTTCTTCTCTTATTTTTTCTCTTATTTTTTCTTTCTTTTTTTCAATTTTTTCCTTTTCTATTTTTCTTCCTTTTTTTTTGCTTTTCTTTTCTTTTTCTGAACACAATCTTCACTTCTTGAACATTTTCGTTCTCCAAATTCACTTTGACTGATAAGAACAAATCTTCTCGAAAGAGCACCCATACACCATATTCTAGCTACTAGCTCAAAAGGTAGGCAGTTTTTGTTTGTAGCTATTATTTTGTGAAGCAATTGTATGAATGGGCTAATTTTGAGGGGTAAATTAAAGTGAAAAAGGCTTCAAATCTTAGTGAATCATGAATGCAATGCTTATAGAAATGAAATGAGAACCATACTTATGCGTTTTGACATGACACACATCACAAGGAGAACTACACACACCTAAATGAGACTGGGTATGGATGTACCAGTCTAAGGAGGTTCTACCTTACAATATATGTAGTTTGCCAAATGTCAAGATCAAGCGTACTCATTTATAGATTCATTCCATGCCTACTGTGTACAAGACTTCCCCATGTATGCAAAATTCAATAAATATTGAATCATTATCTTTTAAAAGCTCTAAGTTTGGGAAATGTAACATGATAGCATAGCAAACAAGCAAGAAAAGCATGAAAAACATTCAATTGTGTTCAAATTTTAAAAATCTTCTCTCTAAAATCTTCTCTTTCTTATTCAAAATTTGAAAAATATAACTAAAATGCAAAAATGGGAAAATGCAATCCCTCCCCCAAGCTAAACATCGCATTGTCCTCAATGTGAGCACAAAAACCAAATATGCAATAAGATGCTTAATGGGAAGAAAGGAAAAATAAAAGAAGAATGAAGCTTACTAGTCAGCGCGGATTCCCCCAGGCTAGCCTTTTGGACTCGACAAGGAAGGTCTTCAGAGATTCTTCAAAAACTCTTTCATCTGCAAAAGAAATCTAACAAACAACGAAAAAGGGAAAATGCAAAAAGGGAAAACACATTCAAAATAGTCTTGCCTTTATCCCTTGCCTCGTGTCAAAGTCGAGCCAACCTACTCTTGAACCTCGTCTTAACAATTAAGAATATAAACATCATTCTTAGTGCTCCCACTCACTTTCATGAAACTCTACTTAGACAAGTATATAGGAATTATTGTGAAGACTATTCTTCATTTCATTCATGGTTTTACCTTCAAAAGGATAAACTTTTCATGAAGTGATTACGGTATTTGGTTTGTTCACGATTTCAAATAAATCGATTAACCTAGTCATCCCAACTGTTTTGGCCTCTTTTGAGGTAAGCCTCGATAAGGAGCATTATGACGACATACCAAAATACAAATATTTTCTTTGGAGCAAAAATTTGATGTACCATTGTTATAAGAAGGCGTCACAAAATATTCAAAAACGCTTTTGACTAAGTGTGACTTATTCATTTACTCTTCATAAGAGACATTTGCAATGGTGAATATGAGGATCAAAAGATACAATTCATTTTGTCTTTAGCTACGGTGGTATAAACGGAGATTGCAATCAAAATGCTACCGTATAAAATAATGGAAACCTTTTCCACGATTGAACGGATTTATAAGTTCATAGAAGAAAAATAATTGTCATTGCGCGAATAAAAATAAATATCAACGGAAAATAAACATTCATTGCTTATATATATTTTACTTGTAAAAACAATTTTAACAAGTCACTCATATAATGACCCCTCACGAAATTACATAAGTGATTCCAAGACCCATCTTTAGACAAAAATAGTCATCGCATGCTACCTTTATCTAAAAATGGTAAGTCAATACTTGACTAATTCTACACTTAGAACTCTTGGTTGACGGATTTCAACTAAATCCATCTCCTAGTCCCAAGATAACGCTTATCTCGTTGAGTCCAATCCAATTTTGGCTTGTGATCGCATCACCCTACTTACCCGAGGTAAAAAGGGACCCACGAGCGTGGTAGCCCTAATGAACACGGGGTTCATAGGTGTTACTAATTGGTAAGGCTAAATCTCAATTTTTAAGTTATGTGAGAGGTCTTGTCAATTTTGTTATTAATTCCCTATAAGCGAACTAAGTCGGTGAATTGTGAATAACGTTGAATTGACAATCGAGTAATAAAATTGCATGTGTGGCGATTTTGGCATGAGCGAAAAATAAAGCAAGCAACCAAGCAACAATAAAATCCTAGTATGGCCACCTAGCTAATCAAAATTAACTAGATAGTTACAAATTCGGAAACCAACTCCTTGGTCCCTTGCCTCTTCACTTGGAACACCTTCCAAAATGGCACCGTCTTGAGGGAGTCACCGGTCTTCATAAAAATAATTACAAATATACAAATATACAAATTCCTATTATACATTTATTCTATAAAATAAAATTATTAAATTATACAAACCGGCGATACGAGATCGCAATAAAATTACAACCAAACCGTTATTCCCTTACATTACGGGTAATAACGATAAAAATAACTAGGCCATACTAGGTACAAAATTTGCATAAATTATTAAATAAATGACATTCATTCATTCAAACATAAATAAAATAAATTGCTGCAAAATTCATGCCAAAATCGTCCTAAATTCATTCATGCTCATTGTAGCTCGATTTTTCCGGGATTTATTGATTTTTAACCATTAAAAATCACTATCAACATTTAAATCGCATTTAAATTCAAAATAATTAAATAAACTGTTTTAGAACTCAAAATTAGTCACTACAAATTTTGTTGGTCATTAATTAGATCGATTTGATTTCATTTGCTAAATATTACGGTTTAATCATAACAATTATGAAATAAAACCAAAATAAAATTTAAACATCATAAAATTTGAAACCAAAAATTTTGTACATTCTGGAACAATTCCAGGAACTATAAAAATAAAAAACATTTGCTCAAAAAATTAAATTAATTTTAGAACAAATAGCTTTGTATTTAATGGTTTTATCAAATAAAAACATTAGATATAGTAAAACAGTGAAACAAATTATGAAATTTTCCAGAGTATCTACATCAGAATGTGAAATGTACAAAAAAATTTTCAAGACCAGAAATGGACGTTTCAAATTTTATGAACATTATAATCTCATATTATCGACTTTATCGTATAAAAATCAATAAACATGCAATACATAAGTAAAAATCACGAAATTTTACATACAATATGTAGGAAATGCATGTGAGATCATATTAAAATTTGATGGCCAGAATCAACATGAAACTATTTTTAGTTAACTTTTAACTCATAAAATGCATGTTAACTCGGTTTAAATGCCAAAAATCAAAATAAATAGCAAATTAATCCCTAAAATCACGAAATTTAACCACAAACATTTTGAGGTCAGTAGGTATACATGCACCAAAAATTTTCGTCAGAATCGTATTTTAACTCAAAATATTTGATTTATTAGTTATCTTATAACTTTAACAAAAATGTCCAAAATGAACATGCATGCTACAAGCTAGCTCTGATACCAATTGAAAGTCCATAGAATTTAATTAGACTCCTCTAATTATTTACTAAATTACTTATTAATTTAGTTTATAATGATCTATGTAACATGCATGCAAATATAAAGACATTTATATAAGAGAAGAAATTTCCTCACATTGATATGGAAAATATAAGGGCACAACAAGAACTCCTTCTTGTTGTTCTTGAGCTATAAATATGGATGAACACAAACAATCTCCAAAGTAGAAGATCTCTCTAAGTTGCACCAAGATTAACCCAAATAATCTACTCTTATTATTAACTAGATAATAAGATAGATAATATTCTACTAATATTATGACTATATTACTACACTAGTAATACTTAGTAAATATTAGTATTTGAGAGTTTTAGTGAGAAGAAGAGTTTTAGAGAGAAGTTAAACAAATTGAACAAAAATGAAGTGTTAAAAAATGAACACACAATTGCTCATTTTTAAGCCTTCTTGGCCGGACCATCAAGTCCATAAAGGACTCTTATTTTTGCTTGATTTGTTCACATGCATTTGTGTGGAGTGTTGTAGTATATATGATGATTATTTCTACTTGTTATGTCACTTTCAATAAGTAACTAAAGAGTAAAAACAAGAACAAAATCATCACCCTTGTAACTACATCATAACCGGCCACTATTGGTCTAGTTAGGTCCATTTTGATTTTTTGATATTTGTCTCACAAATACTTATTGATCATATGGTTAATTATCTTGTATAATTAAGTGTTAATTTGATCATATAACAATTATATGACTCAATTAAATAAATAATATGTACTTAACATTTTAAGTAATATTTTACCATTATATCAATATATAATGGGTCCCACAATGCTTAGTTAATTTATTTTACAACTCCTTGTAAATATAATTAACTAATTACCTCTATCTCAAAACCTCAACTAATTTAGTAATTTAACGATTAATTACTAAGTTAAATCTTATTTAATCGTATTAAAATAAGATATAAATTTATTAGTCAATTATCGCATAATTGAAAAATAAGCTTAATCGAATTTGAGTTCTTAACTCAATTTCTAACAATTAACTCTCGTACATATCGAATATATGTAATGTACTAATTAACTGTATCGTATACAAATAATTAGTTACTATTTGGATTTCATCCTTTAGGTGTGACCGAAAGGGATCAGTTGATCACCGCCGTCAAACGACAATAACGTCAAACTCTAGTCAGCCAACCGTTATTGATTTACGTTAATCAACTGACTAATCATATATATAGTCAATAAATATCCTAATTATATTCCATAATAAGATTTATTATGTGGCGCACTATTGTGGAGGACACCTACTCCAACACATAGCATGTAGCAAAATGACATGTATATAGCCGCCAACCTCCACGAATCACCTAGATATTTAAATCAGACATAGTGGACGTCATTTTCCTATCTCTGGACGAATCCTAAGGAGAAAATGGCTCAAATCCTAAGGTCTCAATGGGTTTATGCATGATTAACATAAAAAAATATGACAAGTACTTCTAATAGCCATTCATTTGCTATTCAAGCTTCGCTATCCACAACGGAGTCGCCAAATTTTGGATGAGGGAAATTGATCCACGAAAACGGTTTTTATTTCATAAAACACGTTTTTTAATTTGCCTTTTGAAAAGAGTCGCCACTAAAATTTTAAAGGAATTTAGAAACCAAGTTTTAGAGAAAACGAGTTCGTGTGAGGTTACGTCTTAGGAAGTTGATTTAATGTCATTAAAAGAACACCCAACCCCGCCCATTACAAAACGGTCTCTATTAAACAGATGAATGACTATTTGAAGACGTGTCATATGCAATGCAATCATTCAATTTAAACCCTAACATGTGAATTTAATTCTATGTCGTTTTAATGCATTTAACTTTGTCAAAGTTATTTTATCATGTGTGTGTATTCATTTAAACTAACTAGTCTAAACAGACAAGGAGAAAAGGGAAAGAAGTGTCTTGCTCATAGCGTAAGATAGAATAACGAACGTTAGTGGTTAATAATAAGATACAAGACGTTAACAAGACAAGACTTGATGTACATGTGAAGATAGACTAAGAAAGAGACGAAAGACGCCTCTGTCTCAGGGGCACTCGGTCGAGTGAATCTGGGGCAGAGTCAAAACAACACAACCAGAAGGAGTTACTCGATCGAGTACTACTGTACTTGGTCGAGTAGCACCCCGACTCGATCGAGTATGTTATATACTCGATCGAGTGACTTTAAGGCAGACCCACTTTGCCTACGACAAGAATTGTGTCGTAATCGATAGTAGAATGTGTCCCGAGGAGCCGTCGTCAATGAAAACAAATCTGAAATATCGTTTTGAAACCAAACTGCGCAGCGATCTTTGAACGCCCGTAAAATCTTTGTTACATGGTGAAACTTTGATTGGAATGATGTTTTGGAAATAGAACGAAGAGTAGTTTTTCAAACTGGTATTATTTGTATTTATAGGAGTTCGGAGTTGGGAGAAAATCGAGTTCAAAGTGATGGCTGGAAACTGAAAACAGAGCAGTTTCTGCTCTGTTCTGTGCGGCTGTTTTAGGTCAATTTTAGGGTTCTTTTAGGGTTTTTTTCGAGTTGTTCTTGTGTTTAAGGTGTAGTGAAGTGCTAAGGGTTGTTAATGGATATGGTAGGGGCTTTATACATGGTGGTTTAAAGGGTTTAAAGTAGGGTTTTAATGGACAGGTAGCAGTTTTATGTGATTGCATTAGGGCTGTATTTTTCGTGGGTTTACCAGGGTTTGGGGGGGGGGGGTTATTGATGGGTGAGGTACCTAATATAGGTAGGGAGATGGGTAGTCGGGTTAGGGTTAATGGGTAGGTTATTTGGATCAGTTTTAAGCTTGTTTCGTGGGCTAGAAGTGGATCGCGCATGGAGGGGAAATAACTTGTTTGTTGAGCAATTTATGGGGGTGTTTTTGTTGGAGTAAGTGTCCTCCACAATAGTGCATTTATATAATAAATCTCATTTGGAATATACGTGGCATGATTAGTATATTTTGATACTCCACGTCAGTTGATTAACGTAAATCAGTAACGCTCGGCTGACTAGAGTTTGACGTTATTGTCGTATGACGGCAGTGATCAACTGATCATTTTAGGTCACACCTATAGGAGGAGACCCAAATAGAATAATAATTATTTGTATACGATACAGTTTAATTAGGACATTACATATATTTGATATGTACGTTTAGTTACAAGAGTTATTTATTGGAAATTGAGTTAGAAACTCATTCCACTTAAGTTTATTAGTCAATTATACGATAACTGACTGAATAAATTTTATGTCTTATTTTAATACGATTAAATAAGATTTAATTTAGTGATTAATCGTTAATTCATTAAATTAGTTGAGGTTGTGCATATATTTTGAGGTAGAGTTAATTAGTTAATTATATTTACAAGGAGTTGTAAAATAAATTAACTGGGCATTGTGGGATAATGGTAAAATATTACTTAAAAGTTAAGTACATATTGTTCATTAATTTAAGTCATATAATTGTTATATGATCAAATTAACACTTAATTATACAAGATAATTAAACATATGATTATAAGTATTTGTGGGACAAATATCAAAAATCAAAATAGACCACATTTTCCTAGTGGAGGCCGGATATAGTACTAGTGGAGATCAATGATGACTGTTCTCATCTAATCCTACACTCCACCTTATGTTATGACATGTATGACCCATGATCATTATCATTATACAATCTCATACACTACCATTATGCATGTGAATAAAATAAGAAGAAAATCACCCATTTTTTGGGCTTGTGGATGCCGGGCATAGTGCCATATAATGGGCACTTGTTGTTCATTTTCCTGGAAATTTTCCTGAATGTACAAAATTTTTGGTTTCAAATTTTTATGAGTTTTATATTTTATTTTGGGTTTATTTCATAAATGATATGATTAAACCTCTATATTTAGCAAATACGATCAATTCAAACTAATTAAATATAAACAAAATTAGTGGGGACTAATTTTGAGTTCTCAATCAGTTTAGATATTTAGTTTAAGCTTAAATACGATTTAAGTGTTGATTATTGATTTTTAATGGTTAAAAATCGATAAAATCCATAAAACCGAGCTAGAATGAACATGATAAGTATCAAGGGCAATTTTGGCATATTTTTCAGCATTTTTTATTTATGTTGTTATGGTTAAATGAATGAATGTCATTTGTTTAAATTTTAATGCAAGTTGTACCTAGTATGGCCTAGATTATTTTAATCGGTATTACCCGTAATGTAAGGGAATACCGATTCGGTTGTAATTTTATTTGCGATCTCGTATCGCCGTTTGTAATAATTTAATTTCATTTTTAGATCAAATGTATAATAGGAATTTTATTTGTATCTTTTTGTAATTAATTATTATGAAGACGGAGATTCCCGAAGTCGGTGTTCCAAAAGACGGTGCCATGAAGAGGCAAGGGGCCAAGGAGTTGGTTTCCGATTTTGTAATCTACTAGTTAATTAGATTAGCTAGGTGGCCATACTAGGATTTATTATTTGCTTGCTTTATTTTTCCGCTCATGCCAAAATCGCCAACATGCATCTTTATTTCGCGATTGTCAATTCAAAGTTATTCAAAATTCACCGACTTAGTTCGCTTATAGGGAATTAATAACAAAATTGACAAGACCTCTCACATAACTTAAAAAAATTGAGATTTAGCCTTACCAATTGAAGCACCTATGAACCCCGTGTTCATTAGGGCTACCACGCTCGTGGGTCCCTTTTTACCTCGGGTAAGTAGGGTGATGCGATCACAAGCCAAAATTGGATTGGACTCAACGAGATAAGCGTTATCTTGGGACTAGGAGATGGATTTAGTTGAAATCCGTCAACCAAGAGTTCTAAGTGTAGAATTAGTCAAGTATTGACTTACCATTTTTAGATAAAGGTAGCATACGATGACTATTTTTGTCTAAAGATGGGTCTTTGAATCACTTATATAATTTCGTGAGGGGTCATTATGTGAGTGACTTGTTTAAAATTGTTTTACAAGTAAATTATATATAAGCAATGAATGTTTATTTTCCGTTCATATTTATTCGCGCAATGACAAATATTTATCCTTCTACGAACTTGTAAATCCGTTCAATCGTGGAAAGGAGTTTCCATTATTTTATACGGTAGCTTTTTTATTGCAATCTCCGTTTAAACCACCGTAGCTAATGACAAAATGAATTTTTCTTTTGATCCTCATATTCACCATTGCAAATGTCTCTTATGAAGAGTATATGAATAAGTCACACTTAGTCAAAAACGTTTTGATTTTTAGTGACGTCTTCTTATAACAATGGTACATCAAATTTTTGCTCCAAATAAAATATTTGTATTTTGGTATGTCGTCATTATGCTCCTTATCGAGGCTTACCTCAAAAGATGCCAAATCAAATGGGACGACTAGGTTAATCGATTTATTTAAAATCGTGAATAACCAAATACCGAAGTCACTTCATGAAAGGTTTATCCTTTTGAAGGTAAAACCATGAATGAAATGAAGAATAGTCTTCACAATGATTCTAATATACTTGTTTATATTCTTAATTGTTAAGACGAGGTTCAAGAGTAGGTTGACACGAGTTTGGCACAAGGCAAGGGAAAAAGGCAAGACTATTTTGAATAGTAAAGTCAAAACTGAAGCAAGGTGTCGAACCCAACTTTTGACGATTCTATTTTACAGTGTAGGACACAAGAAAAGAATCTGCCCCAGTTTTCTAAAGAGTTAGAAATTGGGTGTACTATTTTCACCCATAATATCTATATGATCGACATTTATTTTGCTAAATGCAATTTTTGGGTATTAGATACCCATTATGATTTTCATCAATGTATTCAATGCATATAATAATGATTCGTGCGACGACTAACCATGATTATAACCATGACCTCTAAATAAAGAATATTGTATCCACTTTAGTGTACGACACAAGTGTTTCACTTTTGTGAATGGAACAAGCGTTGTATCTTTTTATGCCTTTACTTGGTCCATGGTTATAACCATACCAATCAAAGGTAATATTCTTGACCTAAACTAGAAATTACTTGTTATATAGATTGTAAAAGGCTCAAAATTGGTGACCCATATCTAATCTTGATTCTGGACTGTGTAGCACATTAAAAGGCTAGTATTGACTAGTATCCCTAAAACATTTGATTTTGAATCTTATGGTGTGTGTGCGAATCTTGTATTCAAGGCAAGATGATTCGTGCCCTTTTTATTGAAAAGGAAATCGAACCAGTGAGTTATTGGCCATATTACATAAGAATATGTGTGGTCCAATAACATGCACAACAAGAGATGGTGATGACTACTTCACTTTATTTACCGACGACTTAAGTAGATATTGTGCTTGATTCTACTTAATGAGGTGCCAAGAGAAATCTTTGAAAAGTTCAAAGAGCTTCAATGTGAAGTAGTTAACCGCCAAGAATATTAGATAGTTGTGACAACCCTCGCGAATGCGGAATAATAAATCAAACAAGCATGTGAATTATAATGCGGAAATAGGTAGTTTTTAAAAACTTTTATACATGCAAGTTAAATAAAACGAGGAGTGTCAAAATATTACAAACTAAGTACGGAATATACAATAAAGAGACGGGGTCTCTTAAATGTTAGCAAAGAACAAGTGTTTAACCAAAACTAGCTACTATCGTCTAGAGGTGAACTTCCAGGGACAACGCCCGCTAGCTCACACCCGAACCCCAAAATATCGTATCCAAAAAGTCATCCATAGCAAGCAACCTGTTCATCCATGAAAAACATGAATGCCACAGTCAGTGGGGAGTAACTCCGGGTTCTCCCAGCCATATTACATCAAACGTACATATAAGGTAATACGAAAGTAACGCATGCATACATATAAATATACATGTGAGTTACGATAAGAATAAGATAGGCAATACGAGATATAACGATAAGATCATATAGAAATCAAATCCGTAACCATCATGTTATTCAAAGACTCGGGAAAGACACTCTTAGGCAATCGAATACTCTCACTAGGGCTTGCATCTCACCGTTAGCGGTATAAGATTGATAAGATTGAGACTCGACAGACAAACCAGTCAAGTCATGCGATGATCACATAATATCCAACATATTACCATCCATTCACGAACCAAGACCTTGACGGTGTAAAGTCATGCAATGACCATGAATACAATCATGAAATCACACATTCAAAGACAACGACACAAAGACGACCTTTCTCACGGTAAATGAAACGCACTAGCATCGTGTACATGGCAAGTATGATTAAAAGGCATCCACGGGATAAGCATTTCCCTGTAACGCATACACGATCACATTTCGTATATGTTCAATAATTTCCTCCGGTAGGACGACGATAATAATACGGTCCTAGTCTAAACCTGGCCAGACTCTCGGAATAACGTGTTCCGATTCGACATGCGATAAACGTCTTAGCATCCAAGACTCGGTCAATCAGAGACGCCGGAGTACCCAAATTCGGTCGCATTCACGAAAAAGGCGGAAAAACAGCTCAAGCCTCATAACAAGCGGTACGCTACATGCAAATAACACCACCTCGCAAGTATACAACATGTGACGGCCGGGTCGAACAACGCATAGCGTTCAACTCCCAACAACGTCGTCATATGCCCACTAACACATGCATTTAAGCAGTAGGATACCTCTCCGTTCCGACATTCCAGCCTTACGAACGGAAAGGTAGCCAAGGGAATGAGAATACAAAGAACAAGACAAAATAGTGCTCAAACCGACTCATTTGTAAAAACCGACTCAAAGTGGGAACATATCGAAAACCGTCACAAAACATGTGATACATGCGAAAGAGATATCATATATCCAAAAAATGAATATTATAAGACATTTCGTAAAATTATACGATAAACCGATCATGCGAACTATTATAAATCACGAGTTTTAAAAGTCAAAGGAAAACAACACAGCCGTGTTGCAGGCCGGGCAAGTGACCGGTGGCCGGTGGGCCGGCTCAGAACACAGGCAAAATCCCAAAAACAGAGAAAAGAGGTCTGGGCCGGTCAGTGGACCGGCGGCCGGTCGACCGGCACAGAACATCACAACAAAATCAAAACTGCCCATACTGATGTGTTCCAGGCCGGTGGATGGACCGGTGGCCGGTGGGCCGGCCTGGAGCACCTCTTCATGCAAAACCAAGTTTCCCAAAATGAGTTACTGGAGTGTTCTCAGCCGGTGGTCAGACCGGCGGCCGGTCGACCGGCTGGGAACACCCCTTCATCCGTGAGCTTCCAAAGCTTAACCAATTCAATCCAAAACTTATATTTACTTCTAATAATCATCAACAATCAATATATATCATCAATATTTATCATATAACATCATTTACTAATCATAGCATGAATCCTAATCTTCCTAATCGTATTCTAAATACGATTTCTAGCATATAAACATGTAAAACACGTAAGTGATACCGAGTAACCCTTCACCGTTACCTTTATGCGTCGTCTTCCCTACTCGTCAAGCTCCTCTTCTATAAGGAAATAGTCTTTGTCGGGATCTTGGAGGTCGCCACCTACAAATAGATCGTAAAAAGATGAATAAAGTTCATCTTGATAAAGACGGAATGCTTGAAAAGCGAGAAAGACGATGATTTTAATATCAATACGGATAGAGGAAGGTACGGGAAGAAGAATAAGATAAACTTATGTAAATTCTATCAAGTAACGAAGAAGTTACGACGAATCAAAGATCGATATTCAAAGAGGGAAAGTTTCTTAAAGAGGAAGAAATGTGTGTTTGATTTTATGATGAATGAAATATTAGGTTAAGGGAAGGAGTAGTGTGAGTTATGAAGGAAAAAGTCAAAGACGGTTTCCTTAGTCAAGAAAGTCAAACCCGACTCAAAAGTCAAGAAAAGTCAAACGCGACTTAAGACGGAATTTTCATGGAATCTCGCAGAAATCAAATACGAACTCGGAAATTCTAAATTTCGACTCGGAACTTAAAATATAAATTAAAACTTAAAATTACTGAAAAGATTTTCGTAAATATTTCTACTAGGAAAATAGGGTACATTCCGGTGTTCCATACGTATATATTTATGGCTTGAATTCAGTTCTTATACTATTAACTTATGATCTTTATTGTGTTAGTGTTAGGGCATTAGTACCTTTTGAGGTATGGCCACTCATTAGTTAAGTGTATGTTGCTCACCTTAGTGACATGTTGTTATGCTTAAGAACATCCATTTGTGCTCAAAGATAGCATAATAATGTTTCACTTAGGTAGCTATGCTTGAATTTGTGCTTAAAGCTTAGTATCATAACACTTATGCTATCAAATTGTGTTTATAATGAAGTGTTCTAATACTAGTTTCTTTTAGCAAAATGGCACCTACAATAAGGAAATCAAAGAGGGCAAGAACCTCTAATCAAGGAGAAAGTAGCGGAGCCCATGAAGAAGACATAGAAATGCTTGAAGCAAATGATCAAACCGAAAATCAAGGAGATGCTATGCATGATCCTGACTTTCCGGATGTAGAATTTAGTTCCAACAAGCAATGGCAAAATTGGTGCATTCTTA
>JAIUZE010074480.1:32561-95893 GCA_022085475.1 Heliosperma pusillum | reverse complement strand
TAGATTTTAACCCCCAATTTCAGCTCGTTTTGTAATGTCATTTGTGCTTTGTTAAGCCACTTTATGAGCTAATATCGTCTTCTAGGCGAATTCCTGTGTTCTAACCTGTTTTGTAGGGAAAGTGACGTTTCTACGCCCTTTTTCTATATTCCCGAGCATTTGCCTAGAACCCGACGATTTGGGAAGCAAGCTTGACCATGTCAAAGGCATTTCAAGAAGGTTCACTAATTCAAAAGAGAGAAGAAGTAAAGACAGTTTCGCAGTTGTCGGAAGATCAACCTGTTAGGCGAAGAATTCATCGCTTTACAACAAACCCTATCAACAAACCCGACTCAAGAGGTCAAGGGGGATGATGGAAGTTAAGTCATAAGCAAAGGGAGATGAAACGAGAGTCAAAGGACCCAGATGACACTCCATCGTATTCGTGTGAAATACTCGGATATTTTATCTAATCTTGAAGGAGAAGAAGATCCATTCTCATCTCCATTCTCAAAAACCAATCAACTTTCAAACAACACTCCATCTTCATTCTTCACAAAAGAAAATGGTTCGACTTTCAGACCATTCCAAACCAACTGCAGATACACTTCCAAGGGGTATTGCTACACCCCAAATCGCAGCCCAAAACTTTGAAATCAAACCTGCCTTCAATAACCTTATAGAAAGAAGTCAATTTAGTGGCAATGCCACAGAAGATCCCAACCTTCACATCCAAAACTTCTGTGACTATTGCTCCACTATTAGACAAACTGGAGTCACCCAAGGGCAAATTAGAGAGATGCTCTTCTCATTCTCTTTGAGGGGTAAGGCAAAGTTGTGGATACATAGCCTTGATAAGGTTACATTAGGTATCACCGATTGGGAGAGTTTAGCTCTTGCCTTCTACCAAAAGTACTTTCCTCCAGAAAAGACCGCTTTGTTGAGAAGTCAAATCACTAGTTTCCGACAAGGGGATGATGAGAGTCTATATGAAGCTTGGGAGAGGTACAAGGACTTGCAAAGGGAGTGTCCTCATCATGGGATAGATCCATGGCTCCTTGCCATCACATTCTATAATGGGTGTTATATAGAGTCTCGTCGTATCCTGGATTTTGCTAACAATGGAAGAGTCGACCAAATTAATGTTGAAATTGCTCACACTACCATTGAATCCATGGCAATTCACGATTCTCAATATAGAAATTGCCGCTCCATACCATTGAAATCTAAGAAAGAGGAGCCCACTTTGACACTTTTACAAGCTCAAGTAGCCCTTCTCACACAAAAGCTAGAACAATTTCAATCCTCTACATTGCAACAAAGTGACAATGGTGTAAGTAAACGTGAAGCCATGATGTTGCAATTGGCTCAAAGGTAAGACACCATAATAGCTCAATTCCAAGAGAGCGGTCAAGCTAAGGACGCCGCCATCAAATTGTTGCAAGCTAAAATTTCCCAATATGCCTCTTCTAATACCCACCAAAAGCAAGGGCAGCTGCTTTCACAATGTTACCAACCTCACAAAACTGTAAATGCCATTTCCTCGAGAAGTGGTAAGCATAATGATGAGCCCGTGGTTGTTGATGTTGAAGATGAGGTGCCCATGTCAAAAGGGAAAGAGCCCGAGATTCCTATTGAGATCAAAGTGCCATTTCCCCAAAGATTAGCCAAGCACATGGAGGAGGCAAAGTATGGTAAGTTCCTTGACGTCGTCAAGAAATTAAAGGTAACAGTCCCTTTCATTGAATTGCTTACTCAAGTACCTTCTTATTCCAAGTTTATGAAGGAAGTCCTCAAAAAGAAGAGATCCTACAATGAGATGAAGACCGTAGCTTTCACTGAACAGTGTAGTGCACTCTTGCAAAATAAGTCTCCACCAAAACTTAAGGACCCTTGTAGTTACTCCATCCCTTGCACTATAGGCACGTATACCATTTATAAGGCCCTTTGCGACCTAGGTGCTAGTGTAAGTGTCATGCCCTTTTCTATGTTTGAAAAACTTAACATGGGTGCTTTGAAATGCACTAATATTACTTTGCAAATGGCGGACCGTTCTTTAAAACAACCTATCGGTGTTTTAAAAGATGTGCCCGTCAAAGTTGGTAAGTTTTTCATTCCCGTTGACTTTCTAGTACTTGACATGGCCGAGGACTCTCAAATCCCAATCATTTTGGGAAGAGCATTTTTGCACACCGCTGGTGCAGTTTTTGATGTCAAGAATGGGAAGTTGACATTGGAGGTAGGAGATGACAAGGTGACCTTTAGTAAAAATTCAACCGTTAGGAGTCCTGTGTTAAAAGACTCATGTTATGTGCTTAATGTTGATGACTCTTCTATTGTTTCTTCTATGCCTCGATCCTTAATGACGGATCCGTTGGAGGCACATGTTAGTGTTGATTCTCTTGCAGGTAAGCATACTAAAAGCACTACTGCTAAAAGTGCTAGAAGAGGCTATTCCCGGAAAAGCTTGGCATGGATGGAGAATGTAAAGAATGCTATGATGATGAGCTTGGATGATAGTGAGTTTAAAGATAAAGGATGATCAAAGAAAGAAATGGAGTCTAGCAAGACTTTTAAATTGCGCTTCTCGGGAGGCAACCCGTGTTCCTTTTCTTTTTGCATTTTTATTTTTGTATTCCCTTTTTCATTGTTATGATTTATTTTGGAGATGAAAGAGTTTTTGAAAAATCTATAAAGACCTTCCTTGTCAAGTCCAAAAGACTAGCTTGAGGGAGTCCGCGCTGACTAGTAAGCTTCACTCTTCTTTCATTTTTCCTTTACCCCATTAAGCATCACATTGCATATTTTGTCTTTGTGCTCACATTGAGGACAATGCGATGTTTAGCATGGGGGAGGGATTGCATTTTCCCATTTTGCATTTTAGTTGATCATTTTTCAAATTTTTAATAAAAGAAAAAGAAGATTTTTGAGAAAATTTAAAAATTTCTGAACATACTTGAATGCTTTTCATGCTTTGCTTGCTTGTTTACTATGCTATCATGTTACATTTCCCAAACTTAGAACTTTCAGAAGATAATGATTCAAATATTCATTGAATTGTGCATACATGGGGAAGTCTTGTACACAGTAGGCATGGAATGAATCTATAGATGAGTACGCTTGATCTTGACATTTGGTAAGTTACATGTATTGTAAGGTAGAACCTCCTTAGGCTGGTACATCTATACCTAGTCTCATCTAGGTTTGTGTAGTTCTCCTTGTGATGTGTGTCATGTCAAAACGCATAAGTATGGTTCTCACTTTATTCCTATAAGCATTGCATTCATGATTCACTAAGATTTGAAGCCTTTTTCACTTTGAATTACACCTCAAAATTAGCCCCTTCATACAAATGCTTCACAAAATAATAGCTACATATAAAAACTGCCTACCCTGTTGAGCTAGTAGCTAGACTATGGTGTATGGATGCTCTTTTGAGAAGATTTTGTTCCTTGATGTCAAACTGAATTTGGGAGAACAAAAATGTTTAAGAAGTGATGTTATGTTGAAAAGAAAAAAAGAAAAGAAAAGAAAAAAATGAAATAGAAAAAGAAAAAAGAAATAAAAAGAAGAAGTTGTGAGTATCTCCTAAGAAATGTCAAGTCAATATTCAGAAGGAGTTTACCCTTGTGTTTCGTGTGTAATAAGCCAATTTGTTGCTTTTAGGCTTCGTTATCCGTCTTCTGGGAAATTGATCGAAAGTTTGGATCGAGTATTCATTTATCATTGGTTAGTTGCTAGCTCATTCTAACCTTCAGATGGCCATAACTGTTTGTCCACCTTTCACCCATTTCCCAAAGCCTTCTTCCTATTCTTACGGCTTCTTTTCTATGTGCATTGTGATCTTTGACTTGTGTTTTGAATTGTTTACCATATTAGATTGCGGACACACTTTCATAAGTCGTAGATAGGTGAGTGTCTCAAAAACATTTACACATAAAGAAACCACCTTTTACATGCAATGAGTGTTCGAGTGTGCCGTGAGAGTCCACATGTCAAAAGATCATGCAAGAGCCAAAAATCTATAGTGAAATTCTTTGTGCTGCGCCGTTATGTAAATCTCAGCCATGTTTATGTATCATTCTTGCCCACGTTGTTTTGGGATTATGGTTCATTATGTTTCCAAAAGCTTTACGTTGAGATTTGTTTCCTGATGGTGTAGTAGCCAATGCTTGCAACCCTTGTCCTGGTATTGTTTGTTATGTTTACTTGAGGACAAGCAAAGGTTTAGCTTGGGGGAGTTTCATAAGTGAATATTTGTATGATTTTAACCCACAATTTAGCTCGGTTTTATATGTCATTTGTGCTTTGTTAAGCCGTTTTATGAGCTAATATCGTCTTCTAGGCGAATTTCTATGTTCTAACCTGTTTTGTAGGGAAAGTGACGTTTCTACGCCCTTTTTCTATATTCCCGAGCATTTGCCTAGAACCCGACGAATTGAGAAGCAAGCTTGACCATGTCAAAGGCATTTCAAGAAGGTTCACTAATTCAAAAGAGAGAAGAAGTAAAGACAGTTTCGCAGTTGTCGGAAGATCAACCAGTTAGGCGAATAATTCATCGCTTTACATCAAACCCTATCAACAAACCCGACTCAAGAGGTCAAGGGGGATGATGGAAGTCAAGTCATAAGCAAAGGGAGATGAAACGAGAGTCAAATGTCCCAGATGACAACTTACCCGATCGGATAAGTGTGTACCCGATCGGGTATCTCTGCTGCTTCGAGCAAATTGCTTCAACTTCCTCCTTTTGTCCTATATGTTCAATGCTCGACCCCTTCCCCACGAAACCCTAATGCTATATACAGGATGCTCCAGCCACTATTCTCGACATAATCCTCGACACACATCTCTTCTACATCCTCTTTAGAATAATCTTTTCTCTTCTCTTTAGTTTAGAAATTCTAGTTTAGATCATTTTCTTCTTTTGTCTTTAGTTCTTAGTTTATTTATGTCCTTTCTACATCAAAACCTTAGCTTAGATCAATAAGAATTTCAATCTTTGTAATCTACTTTGTTGGGTACAAGTGTTGTAATTCAAGGAACGATTATTCTATGCAAGGGATTTCTATTATTGTCATCGCTTTCGTTGTTGATCGTCACCTAGGTATTTCTATTTTATCTCTTGTTTTAAGTCCTTATTGTTTTCTATTTTGATTGTTATTTTCCATACATATTATCTTAGATTCATTTTATGTACCGTTATAATCGTCGTTTCATTTCCTAGATTATCAATTAGCGTCGTCATAATCGCCACATAGAGAGTCTTAAACTATTGTCAAAATCAACTAAACATGTCTATCCTAGTTTTCATTATCACCATCATCTTAGATATAAACATTATCATGAGTGATTAGTCACCTTTCTAGGGTGTAGGGTAGCCATGTTAGATTGATTAAAAGATGATAATTGGATAAAAGAAATTGTGCTTTTAAAACATTGTGTCTATGCATGTTTGGACTATAACGATAGTTGACGATTCCTGATCAAAATCATTAACTAGCATGGAATTCTTTTCCAAGGTAGAGATACAAGAATTGAATAGACAAAGCATGACATGGTGGATTAAGACCTAGTAAATTGCCTAAAAGCCTGCTAGACCATCTGATCTATGATTGTAATGAACACATCATTCTTACGAACTCACAATGAATTATTTGCATGTCCTAAATCCAATTTCATCAATATGTCAATCTACATGTGTGAACCTACTTCGCTAGATGCTTTTCATTATTGTTAATTCATCATTTGCTTTATTGCTTCCATATTCAATTGCTTTTATTTTGTTTTCATTTATACTTTTTGTTAGTTTAGACATCATAATCCCAAAACCCAGAAACTAGTTAGGTAAAACCCAATTGCGAGACACTTCACATTCTATAGGAAACACCATCTCCCTGAGGATCGACCCCTACTTCTCTAATTACATTAAATTGTTATTAGCCTAGTCTGGGTAAATTATCTTTGTATCGGGCTTGCGACATGCTCGGTCAACCGCAGGTGAAGGCGAACGTTTTTTCCTAAGACTACTTATGCTGCATGTCAGGGGACCCAAGTCCTTTGAACATTTACTGACAGTAAACGGCACGAGATGCAGTACTTTCCCGGAGGCAGCATTGAAGCTTAGGGTTTTTGAAGAAGAAAATGTTGTAGAGTTGTGCCTAAAAGAAGCGTGTACGGTGCAGATGTCGGTAGCTTTAAGATGCATGTTCGCCATTGTACTAATCTTCTGCCAGCCTCGCAGCCCATTAGATTTATGGAACACATTTTACGTTGCTCTGACGGAGGACTTGAAGCACAAACAACCAAACAACCCAGACAAGGTAAAGCAGTTAGCAATTAAATCAATTGAAGAGTACCTTGAGGCTATGGGCCAGTCATTAAAATCATTTGGCCTCGACCATCTAGCAACAATACAAGCAGATGAAATTAGAAGGACTAGAGACATTATTGATGCCCTGGACGCACAAATACCACAGGAATGCATTGACTGTATACCATTGCTGAATGCCGCCTAAAGTAAAGCCTTCGTTGCAATCATAAACCACGTTAAAGATGAAACCCCAGGTACTTTTTTCATAGACGGACCTAGTGGGACAGGCAAGGCATTTCTCTACAATGCGTTGTATGCAGAAGTTCATCTGATGAACAAAATTGTGTTGCCCACATCAACTTCTTGAATTGCAGCTTCTAACATTCTGTCGGGCATAACAGCTCACTCCAGGTTCAAAATACCAATAGACTCGGAAAGAGCGCTAGCATGTGATGTGCCCAAGCAAGGAACCCTAGCTGCTTTGATCAAGGAAACGAGTTTGATCATCTGGGATGAGGCGCCAATGGCTCGCCGAGAGAACATTGAATTTTTTAGATACACTCCTTAGGGATTTGTGTGACCTAAACACCATATTTGGGGGAAAGCTAATTGTATTTGGCGGCGATTTCTGGTAAGTTATTCTGATTGTTCCTCGGAGCACCCAAAGAGCAGCAGTGGCAGCGAGCTTGGTAAGTTCAGTTATCTGGCCCGAACTTACAAAGCTTACCCTCACCGAAAATATCCCAGCAAGGGAAGAACCAGCGTTTTCAGCTTTCCTACTAGCCTTGGGTAATGGTAATCTTCAAACAGACGAGGATGGCATAGTTCAGCTACCAAGGGAAATTTACAAGCCGACCCATCAACACGAGGATCAAATAGGCAAGATTGCGCGGACTGCGTTCCCAGAGTTACATATGCCCGACCACAACCCCCAAAATGATATATTCACAACCAGGGCAATACTTACTCCCATGAACGACGACGAGGATGCCATCAACAATGTCCTCATAAACAAATTTCCAGGGCAAGCAGTAAAATACAACAGCTTTGATAGTATGCTTGACGATAACTATAACATATATCCGGCATAATTTATAAATAAGCTATGTCCTGGTGGCATGAGCCCGCATGAGCTCGTCCTTAAGGAAAACTGCCCGGTAATTCTCCTCCGAAATACTACCAACATTTGGCTTGTGCAACGGCACGCGCTTGATATGCAAGAGTTTTTTCCCAAACCTAATTGAGTGTGTAATTACTGTTGGCCACCACAAGGGTGAACATGTCTTCATTCCAAGGGGCAAGCTACGGCCATCCGCATCTGCACGCTACCCTTTCCAGTTCCAAAGGAAACAATTCCCTCTTAAACTAAGTTTTGCAATTACCATCAACAAGTCTCAGGCAGACGCTTAGCCAAGTTGTTGTATACCTACCCAAACCCGTTTTCTCCTATGGACAACTATATGTAGCACTATCTAGGGCACGCCAAGCCAGAAAGGTGCACGTCATTGCAAGTCAGCCCGTAGGCCAGTGTCTGGAAAGATTTGTGAAGAATGTAATTTCGTTTGACGTGCTGCATTTGGCCGGAATTAATTGAAAACTGTTTTTTTAAAATGGTGGCGTCCCAAAATTACAAGGACGGAGACTACATGCCAAGAGATTTTCATAATCGCCCTGGTGAACATTTATCAGGCAGGCGCCTTTAATTGTAACCAGGTATGCCCACTGACATTGCACACCTGTATCATGTTGTGCGTGCTATGGTGCAGTTCCAATTTACTTTAATTCTGGGTGATAACGACAATTAAATTAGCTTTGTATGCAGTTGTTAGGCCAAGGGTTATCCACCACATTTTATTAACTCCTAAGAAGATGAACCTAACATTGTAATTATTTGGGGTAATTTTCAGGTTAATTCAAAAACTTCATTGTTTATCGAAACCATAACGCTTTCATTTATATTTGCAAGCAAACAGCATAATGCCAATCAGTGTGCGTCCACGCCTAACGACGGACCGTGGAACTACAGATATTAGGTACTCCGTGTTGAGCAGTGTCGTCACCGGTAAATACAATGCACATTATACAGTGTTGAGGAACCAGTAACCCAGGCTTCGAGAAACAGGGCTATAAAATCACAAATTTGGGTGGCAAAATAAATTTACACTTGTGTGACACCTCACAACAAAGCTACCATACACAAAGCAAATGCTGATACATGAACCAAATCATTATGACATCAGCTAACCAACAACAAAAGCCCATAAAATATGCGGGGGGAACATGTCAGGCGGCTGATATAAATTAACTTTAAGAAACTAGTACATAACTAGTGTACACAGTTCAACCTTACCTCAACACAGTAAGCCTACACTAGGCAAGTACTGTACTAATAAGACCTCTTCAATTTTTACACACATTTATTTAATTTATTCATTGTGCCCCCACAATATTTAAGCAAGTGCACATTCTTTAGTCTAAATAATTACAAGAGGCTTCACCAAAAGAGCTGCACAAAAGTTCATCCTAAAACTTGGAATTTTGCCAATCTCCACATATTAGGTATATATTTCTGAACAATATCATACTTTTAGCAATTTATTAATTTAAGATCCGTATGTTAATGCTTAGCATATGGGTTGTCTATTAATAATAATTATGTTGTGGCCACTGATGGAATTCTTATAGATTGTTAGGTAATTGTGGTTGTCTATGATGTGAGACTCTTATTCGTTCCTTGTATTATGGAACTGTACCTATTTATTTATGGGCTATAGAACAAGTTTAAAGTGTAGTATGTTCATGGTTACAAAATTCCTTAACTACTTCCATTTAAGTTGTGTGCGTTTAAGGCATGGCGATTAATAATAATAATGGTGTACCCACTGTTGAGATACATATATGTAGTTGGAAGTTGGTTGTACGCTGTATTGTGAGCCTCTGATTTGTTCTCTGTCTTCTCAAACATGTCTGGTTTATGGGTTTCAGATCAAGGTTAAGGCCTTGTATGTACATGGTCATAGAGAATTAGGCTAGGGTTTAATAATTGTTACCAAAATAATTGAAATTGATAACCTTAAAGCCACAAAACTGAACCACCTTAAAAACTGTTGCCAAAATGGAATCTGAAGATCCTTGTACGAGTTCACTTAGCTGGTCATCGTCGTGGTTAAGTATTCCGTGTTGGCATCGTAGTAGGGTAGCTGTTATAGTTGATTGTTCGTCCGGATTTTGCCTTGTTGTTTGTGGCTAGGAATTTCGGCATTTAGAAGTCCCTTTAGATACCCATTTGGTTTGTTAACACCATACCCACCAGTCCCCAAACAATAGGTTGCAGGCCTAAGAATAATTGTCGTAGCCTGCAAGACAGATAATGTTCTACTAGGGCGTTTGGTAGATGTGCGTAATTAATTAGCACCTGCTAAAGGCTACGCAGTGGTCACATAATGTTGACGCGCACCATGACTAAGAAAGTTTAATTCCCGCATACTATTGTGTGTCATGGCCTTTTACATTTAACCTAATAATTACGTTGTGTTATTCGTCGGTTAGCCCTAAGTTTTAAAACGTGCTAAAAGATTTAAACCCTAGCAGAGACCTCATAATACAGGATACAATGAAGCCATACTACATGTTTCTAGATCAATTGAATGCAAGCAGCACAACCTACAAAGTGAAGGTGAAGGTCATTGAAAAAGGACCGCCTACGATTTCTCCCAAGTGAAACAAACTGTACCAGAGCGTTGTGCTTCAAGATGATAAGGTACCACCATGCCTACCTTGTATATTTTTTTTCCTAAAGCCTCTGTAGCATGCTGACGTAAAACCCAACAATTGTTGATCCTTTTTAAAAAAACGTAAGACAGACCTGCAACAATCCTAGAAAGCGGACTACGGCACCACATACTGATTATTTCTATGTTGGCGGGAGGGAAACAGAATGCGTGGCGCTTTCTTTGGTGACCAAGTTGACACTAACAAACACGCCATTACATACAACGGCACGTACAAGATAGCCAACGCACCCATACAGCCAAGCAATGAACAATACCTGAGGCTCGCTGCGGAAGTTAGTTTCCAGATGGATTTTGGCCGCCAAACTATTGTTCGATCCCTGGATACACAAACAGGTCCTCTGCCACCTGAATACTGCAACCTTAGCCAGGTGCCAAAAGGGGACTCGGCTGATGAAAAGTTTGGTAAGACCCTAACAACCCCCGCCAATTTTACAGTCTATTGTGACTTAGCCTGACCACATGACTTTGACAGTTTCCCGTGTATAGATATACTGGGAATCGTTCAATTCATGGAAGATCGTCCTCGGAAAATTACTACTGTCCAAAATAGAGAAGTGGCAGTGAGGGAAATTGTTCTAATAGAGCACAGGTAAACGTCTACGCTAGCTCGAAGAACGCACGTCTACTGATACACCGTTGTTAACTTTAACATATACCCTTGTGTGTGTCGCAGCACCACGCAACCTATTACGGTCTCCACCTGGAATGACCTTGCTGAAAGTGGCTCCAACCAACTCTCACTTTGGCCTGACTCATTCATGATTGTCGGGATAACAGCGCTGCGCATATCAAACTACAAAGGTCGTTGTTAAATAAAACTTTCCATTTGTTTTTTTAAAATGCCATAGTTTAACTATAATACAAAACAAATGTTCAAGCAGGCTTTTCTCTAAGGACAACTATGTCAACAAAAATTATAGCCAAACCCATCGGTGAAAAGGCTATCGCTTTAGCAGACAAAACAAATACCGGTACTTTATAACACCAACAATATAATTCTTCGCTGTTTGCCAGGGCCTCTAGCAACAAGGAATTGTTAAGGGAACAACGGGGTCGTGTACTGGAATTTAAAAGTACATCTTCTGAAAACAAGATTACTTTGGTGCACGCTCTGAAAACAAAAACGGTGACTCGTCGCTCTTCGGCAGAGGTCAATAGTTGTTAGCCCACCACGTTTTCAAATTAACACCAACGAATTAAAATGTTTGTATATATAGGTGCACAACACTCTCTAAGAAGAACGCCACAGGATAAGGATAGTTGTCAAAGAAGCAGACATGGATAATATCCATGCATACTTGGGCTGCTCAAACTGTGGTAAAACCTCAGAAACTCCACTGGGTCTAATTTATGACTGCACCCGTTGTTCAAAAAAGGCTGTCGTTTCCTTACCCAGGTTAGCATGCCACACTCTTCCGTCACCTTACTGCAACCCAATTGTAAAAGAAACATTGTTCTTACATGTGCAATTACTGTTCCATAGGGTAACCTTCAACTTTGTGGCTACCGATGGAACTGCCACAGTGTCCCTGACATCATTTACCGAGGACTCGGAAAAACTATTTGAGCTCGCGGCTGCGGACATTTTTAAAATGAAGCATTCAGTAAGTAGAGGCGCCCAACTCCAAAGAACCTATAGTGGTGTGGTCCCCTTTTGTGTGTCAGTTAGATTGTTTGTAGCTAAGTAGTCACCAGGGAAAAAAAACCCAAAAAAAAATGTCAGCTCAAAGTGGTGTTCCTTTGATTGTCCACTCAGGGTTACGTAAATTGCCTCTTGAATTGACCACTTGATGTTACTTAAACTGCCAACTACCCGTACTTAACTTCGGTAGTACTACAACCGCCTCAATTAAACGGCCTTACCTCAGGCCTTGTATAATTCGGATAATAGATTTCTCAAATAGGCAGACCAACATCAAGTGGGCCACCTATAATGAATTATTATGCTCTAAGCAAGCCGCTATATTTCCCTCAGAATGACCAGGACGCCTTTGCAGCGCTGCATACGACATCCTAGCTAGCACAAAGGTCCTTGTTGAGGTTGGCACATCCCTCGCTCTGACCAGGAGTAACGCCTTACAATGAGCGCTTAAAAGGATCATTGTCGACACCTCAACCAAACCCACTACTAAGGCTGAAGGAGCTGCAACCATTGAACCAGCAATTACCGTTACAGGTGAGCCCACACTTCAGCGTACAAAAGTTGTTCAGGTACCCGGAGATGAACACTATGTCACAACCAGTGATAATGCAGCAAACTGTGGCACACATCAGACACAAGGTAGACAGGAAACTCTTGGAACCGAAGTTGCTAAACCAGCTTGTGGATAGTTCTGCAATAACGCATGACTCTATTTTGCTAACACTGCTGCAGTAGCAGTTTATCCATGAATTTTTCAGCCTGATTAAAAACTTATAATCAAGTCAAGCATGCCCAGTTTTATTTTTCAATGGAATGTATGGGATTCCACGTACTACCTATCGAATCAAGGCGGATACATCCGTAAACATGTAATCTTCCCTTTGGTTTTAGTGTACTGGTTGCAATGTCTACAACTGTGTTACCGGCGTGCTTTACTAATGGTAAAGGCTTGTTATAAAAACTAACCATCTCAGGAAAAATTACAAGAACAAATTACTTAAACTACCCTACATAATTACTCTAACTCGGCACTCTGCTTGCAACCATATAATTTTAAAAGGGGCCCAGATACCTACCAAATACGGACCTGGGAATATGAGACGGTTAATTTAAACAATCATTTCAAGGCACATAAAGTCCTGGAACTTTGGGAGCAATGCAGTAATTTAATACAACACGTGTTGCGCTGGAGTGACAAACATGAACCATGCAGGGGTGGGATAGCAGGGATTATAAGAAGCCCTTCAATTCAAAACCAATTTAGAAGGACTACTACCACACTGACGGTTACGAGTCAATGCTTTGTAAAAAAAAACATCCCCTTCCTAAATTATCCAGATGCACACTTCAGGACCTAAACACCTACAACAACGAGAATCTCAAATGTTAATTGCGTGCTCAGAAAGTAGACAGCGGAATACAACCATTATCAACAGTGCAGTACAAAATTCTACTTGTTGGTGCACCCAAAACAAATAAGGGAAAGTTCATCAGAGAGTCCCCATATTTAAACTTATACACTAATAATATGTGTGTGTAATAAAACAGAGGCAAACTCCAATTAGGCTTTAATCAATACAATTATAAGGTTACAAACAAATCTACGATTTAATTAACCCAACACAGGGTCAAGCAATATAAGCAATAGCAACAAAGGCCAATATGTGTGATATTATTCTCCGTGAATAGAATCTACAAATAGTAAACTCTGCTTAATAACAGAGAATAAACAAACATGTGGACAAGCTGGTGAAGCCTTTGGCATGAGATAGAACTATTAAGAGTAGAGCACAACAAGTCATAACCGTAAACGATTACTAAGTTGAAAACCATTAATGTGTCTCTTTGGCCTTTCAATGGCCATCAAAATTTTACTATAAATACAGTCCTTCTGTTGGTGTGCAGATCCAAAACCCTAAAGCAAGCACTTAACAATCAGCTGCCAAATTCTGCCCCTTTAAAAAACACAAAACACTGTGCAAAATCAAACGCGAGCCCACAATGTTTTCAGAATTTGCAAGGCCTTTTGCATGTGTAATAGCAAACATGCCAAGGCACATCGAAGGGGAGCAGCACGCTTGCAAAAGCTTTGAGGGAGTCAAGGATGCCCTTTGGGAACTTGGATACCCTGTCACACAAGTCACATCTCACTTAAGTCATTTTGGTTTCCCCGGTGTGATAGTCATTGAGTTCGGAGCAGCCAGCACGGATTGTTCAGCAGCCTTAAAACTTGAGCACATGTTTTACCATGTGGAACCATGGACACCGTGCTTGGTTCTCAAGTGGGGCTAACAAAGCAGGCCCGTACTGCTGGGTGGCAACAAGGCGTGACATGGGCTACCTAAGGCCAAAATTAACCTACTCACAAGTGCCCTATCAAATGAGGATTTCCGGACAGGAAATGGCAAGAGCAGACCCAAGGAATGCCTATGTCGATGTCTGCAATGTCATGCGTGCATTGAATCCGTGAACTTCAAAGCCACTAATAGCACCGATGGCCTACCATTAAATAGCATAATTGTTTAATTAGCTTTAGTTTTAATTAGTCTATTGTATTATGGGTTCCAACTTTAGGGTGCCTAGGCAGCTTTATGAAAACTAGGGCGGAGTGGGAATCTCAATAGTTGACGCCCTCGTAACCAAGCCACATTAGTAGGCAAATTTTAAAACAGCATAAAATATGTGTGTTCGGTATTTAAGGGTATCTAATGTGATACTTACAACATTATTAGGCAAATTTTCAAACGGCATAAAATATGTGTTCTCGGTATTTAAGGGTATCTAATGTCATACTTATTTACTAGCGTCACTAAAAAATACAAATACTCACTACAGTACAATACACACAATGCATTTAATGTACGACCAAAAAAAGGGGATGAACAAATAAAAAAGATAGAGATGCAATCGTGAAGAAAACACAAAAAATATTTTCAAAAAACAGGAAAAGAATGGGTGCATCGAACAAAGCTAGATTAGGAAATTCCAGGACCGCGCGCCATGGTGCGCGGTCAAGCATCTAGTCTAAGTCAAAAACAAAACGTTTTATGTGAAAGATAAATACGATTTACGGTTTATAAAAAAAGAAAACAAAATAAGAACGAGTTTACAGAAACCAGAGGAAGAAGAAGAAGAGGAGTAGCAGGGCAGCCTCGGAAGAGAAGCAGCAGATGCTGCGATCCTTCCAGAAGGCGCAGCTGCTGATGCGTTTCTTCTCGACGTCTGACGCCTAATAAAAAGGTTTTGTTTAAAAAAGTTTTTATTTTGAAATCGATTTTGAACTTATTTCTTACGTGTATCTTACATTAATTGAACGAAAAAATAAATACAAATAAAAGACGGGATTTACACCCTCAGACTTACATGTTGACGAAACAAGATTAACTAAGTTAACGTTTAGTGATTGCTCGGCTTAAATGTATGCAGAAAGGGCCCTCGTTAAAGGACTAAAATTAATTGATTAATTGATTGATTGATTGATTGATTGATTGTGTAGTGGTCAAATTGGTCGGTCATGCAAACGTGACGGGTACGTAGAAGGATCTGAGCTTACGTGGTCGATTGATCAAGCACGTAGATGTCGAAAAGCTTATAGCAAAGTCTAGAATGCAAAGAGAGAAGAGAAGGGTGGAACACTCGCGTGCCTTAAAAGTGAGAACGGAGCTCTCATTTTATAAAGAAAATATGAAGAGTTTAAGAACAACTCAAACTTATCTCGAAAACGTTCTGAAAACAGAGAAAACACGCTGGGAAAGGGGCGCAGCAGGTGTTGAACCTTTTCGAAGAGGCGCAGCAGGTGCTACTTCTCTTCCCAAAGGTTTCCTTCTGCCGAAGAAAGATTCTCACGTTTCTTTTATGGAATTGTAGTAAATTTATATTTCCCTTTTAAAAACATACGAGATATATTTTATCAAAAGATAGAATTTTAAATATTAATAAAATATCCAGAATATTCCCCAAGTTCCGACTCGGAGTTTAAAACGGTTTCTAGAAAATGAAGCGGTTTTCGACCCGAACTCCAAATAAACTCTAATGACTGTCAAAACAACCGGACTCGTGCGTAGATGACGACCAAGGGGTAGACACAAGTGTTTGATCTATCACTTGACGATAAACTTATGAACTGTTATAAATCGTTTCGCGTACCAAACATGCGGCTGAATCATCACTGGGTGGTTGGGGGAAGGTGTAGAACTGAGGTATCTACAGACTATTTAACTTTTCAAGATTATTCTACTCCCTTGTTTCTGTAGAGACACAGTTCTCATTAAAGAACCATTTCAAGTAATAAACTCTTTATACATGAATGAAGGGTAGATTTGATAATCTATTTTAGAATACCCCGTGAAGTACATATCAGAAATTTGAGACTAAATTTTAGAAATATATACTCCCTCCTATCCAATCCAAATGTACTCGTGGGTCCGGGCACAAGTTTTAAGAAAAATGTATCACAAATGGTAAAATGTTATAAATTGCCCTTAAATTTTAATGTTGAAAAGTAGTTTATTTGATGGCATTATATGTAATTAATGGGTGTTGCAAGGATAAAATGGTCTAAATGTTACCCCAAAAGGAAATGGGTACATTGGATTGGATTGTAGAAAAATGGAAAGTGGGTACATTGGATTGGATAGGAGGGAGTATTTTTTTTTTACAAAATAAAATTAAAGTCTCAAATATCAATAAAATACTATAGGAACCATTCCAATTACATATCCTATATGTAATGTATTTTCATTAACCTAAATGGAAACAATTTCAAAATTGTGTGCCAAGATATTTAGAGCGCATAACTCCAAAATTAACAAGATCTGCATGACTCATTAAAGACAGAACCATATCAAAATAGAGTTCTTATTCTCTTATAAGACATCAACATTCCACAATTATTAAGAAAAATACCATCATCAAACATAAACAGTATGATATTTCCCATTTAGGACGATCCCGCATGGTTATATATTTGGGACATTCCCAAAATATTTCAAACTAACTTAGTTGGTGATGTCCTTTAAACAAAACAAATTTTCTCTAGTATTCTTATAGTGAAACATACACTCTCTCCTTAAGACTAGTAGTGAAAAAATTTCATTACTATTATGATTATCATAAACACTTGATTCAAGCTTCCTTAATTTGATCTAATCGAACGATATTGATCGACTTCCTAAGTTCATCTCTTACTTCAATCTGAGTCGATTTCAAACCTTTTAAAATTATCAGGTTTATGTTCACCGTATGAACATATGCATAATTACTGGAAATACTAATTATAATGAAGTGTTATAATTTCATTCCTTAGCAACATGACTTATTCAACCCACGCATATCTGAATATGTGTGATCAAACTAGTTGGTCGCCCTCTTACTACAGCAAGCTAGAGCACCTTAAAGTCATTTTACAATCTAAACAAAAACCATTTGCCTTAATTGATCCAAATCAACAAGACCCAGAAGTCCATCTTTATGGTACTTCTACATATGTTTCTTGTTTCATGACTAAAAAGATAATGTTGTAAGCGCGTGAAACTTGAGTCATAAGACTTGAACCCTTCGTATTTCATGTCATAGATTAGATGGAACAAAACTAAAATTGTCTTAACTAAAAGAGAACGACATTTGTTTTATATAAAACATCAATTCAATTTATGTCAAAACATGAAAAGAATTAACATTATGTTAATGACATTTGTATGAATAACTTTTATTCAAATCTAGTTTTGAACAATATAACATTCAAATGAATAAATTATACGCATAATGCAACAACATTTATTCATCATACACGTAGATTTATTACATTCCTTTCCATTGTCCCAACTATCACAGGTCATGAAATTCATAATGTAAATACCATCTTTGGTATCTTACACCTTATAGTAGAATATTCGTAGTAAGTTTTACTTCTATAACATACAACTCTGGTTAGAAGTCATGCTTCAATAACTAACGCAGATCTTCGAGACAGTTTTATGAGCTACATTTTTCAATGCTATTTGTCATTACAATAATGACGGTAACTATTAAAAGATTTTCGTACCTATAGACACTAATCTTCAGGTAGGACTAGACAACGATTGTCCATTCCTTTACCGTTATCATTGTCAAAAGCTCGTATCTTAAAGCCTCTTTGCTAATGAACTCAAAGAACATTAGTGTCACTAAGTGAGAAATTCGCTTAAGTTACGTGCCTAATACATTCATAATCAATTGACTATAACTTAAGATATAACAATTTCAGTCATCAACCTTTGATAATAAGGGTATTATTAATATAATTATGTCATAATAATGACGAATGGAGTAACGGAGGGGCGCACTTGGATGGACAAGCGTAGAAATACGCATTTGTGGAGTCGCCACAAATTTTTATGGAAAATTAGAACGTTCGAATACTTTATGTCATGTCAAGACACAAAGGAATGACATGAACACTAAGAACTCGTTACCCTTAGCATTCTATGTCTAGAATGACTCTCGTGGATGCCAATGAACACGGATGTTCACAGAGATCTGGAGTAAGGGGTGAGGGTACGTATTAGGAAGTTCTTTTGATCGAACACCTAATCCCGCCCGCCTCGATAGCGGCCTCTACTAATTATTAGGGAAACTCTTTTGTTATCGATGTGTCGTCGGTTATATGCATGCTATGCAACATCTACAACTTAATCCTAGCATGTGAACTTTAGACTATATCGGTTGAACATGTAGTTTAGCAATCATTTATGTCGAATTGGAATTTAGGATTGATTGGCATGTGAAAGGTAATTAAATCATACAAAGGATCATACAATACAACGATTAAATAGAATTATAAAAGAAATATTACAATTGATTACAACGATCACGGTATCTATGTCGGAAATATGTTTGAAAGATTAATTTTGAAAGAAAGAAAAGAATTAAAACTAAAACGAATCAGATTAGCAGCGATAATATGAATAATAGTCGATTTAATACCAAATTAAACTACGTCAAAGCGAAACTGGAAGATCAGAGACAGAAACCAGCCTGTAACACGCGCAGCAGGTCATGCGTCCTCTGGAAGAGGCGCATCAGACCTTGCGTTTGTTCCTGAGTTGGGTTCTGGCTGTGAAGCCAGAATCGCAAATAGCTAGTGTTCGTTGGTGATTTACGGTTTATTAATGATCTACAAGTCGAATTTAAGTGATTTAACTCGTATTAATTACACTAATTATATCAAAGGCGAATCTAGAGATTTCATATGGACAAATCTAACCTCTAAAGACGCAAATTGATAGATGAAAAAAACCCACTAATATCGATTATTAGGGATTTAAGTCAAGACAAACTATATAAAGAAAGACTAAGGAAAAGGTTTGAAAACATTTTTTACATAAATCCGACATGAATCTTACATTAGATGAAATAAAGTACAATAAAAAAAGATGGGATTAAACACCCTCAGACTTACATGTTGACGAAATGAGATATGAACTAAAATTATCGATTTAGCGACAGCTCGACTCGAATGTAAAGAAAGTGCCCTCGCAAGAGGAACGATCGATTAGTTAAGATTGATTATTGTTGAGTTGGTCAAATTGGTAGGTCAATGCAATAACGTGACGGGAACCCAGAAGGATCTAAGCTTACGTAGTCGATTGATTAAGCACGTAGTTGTCAAAATGTTTAGAGAAAGGTCTAGAATGCAAAGAGAGAGAAAGAAGGGGCGGAACACTCGCGTGCCTTGAAAGTGTGCACGAACCTATCCTTATATAGGGAGAAATCCGAAGAGTTTTGGAATAACTCGAACATGGAAAGAAATCTAGAAAACATTCCGAAAACAGAGAAAACAGATGGGGAAGAGGCGCAGCAGATGATCCATCTCTTCGAAGAGGCGCAGCAGATGATGCTCCTCCTCCCCAGAGGTTTCCTACCACGGAAGAAGAATTGTGTTAGATCTAAACTTCCCTTTTAAAAGATATGAGATATATTTTATAAAAACAGATAGAATTTGAAATATTAATAAAATATTCAGAATATTTCTGCATATTCCGAGTCGGAGTTTTAAGATGGTTTATAGAAAATGAAGCGGTTTTTGACCCGGACTCCAAATAAACTCTAATGGCTGTCAAAACGACAATATCGGCACGTAGATGACGACCAAGGAGTAGACACAGCTGTTTGAGCTATCACTTGATGATAAACTTACGAATTGTCATAAATCGTTTCGATGTACCAAACATGCAGCCCAATCATCACTGGGTGGTTGGCGGAAGGTGTAGATTTGAGGTATTTACACCTAGCATGGCACCTACCGCATAGTCACTAGCATCACACATGAGCTCAAATGACAAGTTCCAATCCCGTGATTGGATAATAGGTGCGGAAATCAAAGCCTTCTTGATCCTAAGAAAAGATTCAAGATTGCATTTGCATTTTAGCGTAGTTACATTTAATAGAAATATGAAAGCTTTGAGAAATTGTGTTGTTTTTGCTTGTTTTGCTTGCTTATAGCCTATTATATCATCTTGCTCATCCTAGTGATAGCTTATAGCTAATGATTTATTCTTATTCAATGGATATTTGCTACATGGGGATGTCTCGACATACTAGGTGGAAGAGAAACCTATCTATGAATTTACACGATTCAAAATCATTTGAAAAAAATGACAACAATGACAAATTAGAACTATCAACATATGCAAAACTAAATCGATATATTAATAAACAGTGATTATCTTAATCAATTTAAAACGCACAGTTTGCACGACATTCTTAAACAATTTTAAGATAAAATCATTACACACATAACCCTCATATGTTTATAGTAATCTAGGATCCCTAATCATATATAACTTGAGCGAGTTTTGACTCATCGCCCAAATTACACATATCAGGTAGCCATCAAATGTCAATCGCATCAGATGCCACTCCTAGTCGGCATGTAACATCTTATGTGACTTAACTATTTGCCCCAAATTCTAAAACTGTTTTGACAACTTTGTTAAGTTGACCAAATCTCACGTGTGGGTGACTGTTACCCACATGTTCAACTTACATAGAATGAGTACTCTACTTTGGCAGACAATACTTCCAACGATATAAGTTTTTGCAATCGTTAATTTGGAAGGGCATTACTTAATATTTTAATTGAGGGAAGATTGAGTCAAACATGACAAAGGTCCTAAGCATGACGCTAGTTCTCCTAGGGAAAAGGTGTAAGGGAACCTAGCCGTTCTAATTTACACGCAAAACTTTCATTAATTCTTAAACATTACATTACACAAATGTAATATACAAGCATTTGTAAATTAGAACAAGCCATGTTAAGAACTCCATAAACGATTCATATCGTCAACATTTCATAATTGTAGTTTTTAAGCATCTTATGCAAAAGCGTAATAACATAGGTTGATCATATTATACTGAGTATGTATACAACAAATAAAGATTTGAACTTAATCAATACAACTATTGTAACAATCAACCAATCAAATTGATTAAATCCCAAAAAAATTATGAAAAATCAAAAATCATAATTTTTTAACCAAAAAGCACCTAAAAGTGTATCAAGACGTCAGAATTTGGCTTAAAAACGTTGACCCTACTTCTTAGTCTTGTTTAAAACCTCTTTTACACTCGAAAAACACTATTTTAAGCCAAAAACCGACAACCGAAACTAGTGAACAATAACATTCCGAAAACGCGCGCAAAAAGTTACGCGTGAACAATAACTTTTCTTTAATCGGATTAAAACATTACAAACGTAATTAAACAATTTAATCACCTAATCAAATTAGCATTTGTTACATATCTAATAATCTAATTAGATCCAATTAAATTGGATTTTAAGACAATCTTAAAATTAGGTTTCTAACCAACAAATTAGGGGTTTTCTTAAATCAATAAAAATTAGGGTTCCTTCTAATCAAATTAAATGAATTCGTCATAATATCAAATATTACGATACAATACAACGTCATACATAATACAAGCCTAAATTTATTACTCCATTCTATTCATAATAAGTTTCCCCATTCAAGTATGGAACAAAAATTAAGGGTGTTTAACTAAATAAGATAAAATATTGTGGTGGGGTGAGGTGATTGGAGAGAGTGAATATATTGTGGGTAGACCTGGCAAACGGGTCAATCAGATCGGGTTCGGGTCGGGCCAATTCGGGTCTATCATATTATCGGGTTAGTTCGGGTTAAGTCGGGTTGTTTCGAGTTTCGGGTGATTTTCAAGTAAGTTGATCGGGTCACTTTCAAGTCAACGGGTCGGGTTATTTCGGGTTCGACTCATTTTCAGGTCAATAAATAAGAAAAAAAAGGTGCATATAGTCATTTTAAGTCTTTTTTGTTCAATTAAAGTTATATTTTTGCGGGTCATTTTCGGGTTAGTGGTTTATTGCCGTCAGGTAAGTTTCAGGTGGACGCACTTAGGGTCAAGTTCGGGTCGGGTCGAGTTAATTCGGGTTTCGGATTATATTCGGGTTTTGAAACTCGGGTTATTTTTGGGTCTCGGGTCAGCCTTTTCGGGTCTGGTCATTCGATTCGGGTTACTTTTGCCATGTCTAATTGTGGGGTATTATTGTGGTGTGAGGTGATTAAAATAAGTAATGTTGTGGGTGAAATGATTAAAATAAGATAAAGCTTAAGTATTGTGAGGTATTGTTGTGGGGTGAGCTGATTAAAATAAGTATAAAAGTTTACTAAATAAGGAAAGAGGAAAGATATTGTGAATAGATGAAAAATGAAAGAGGGAATATTTTTTGAATAGGAGGGAGTATTTAACAGCATACAACAATTGCATATAATTAAACTAGTTCAATTTTAGAAAAACCTCAATCTAACAATACTGCAACAATGGCCTTGATACAACAATTATATCTAAAGGTGCAACCTTCTAATCTAATACTTAACACTACATGTTCGCTCTGATACCACTAAAGGGTTCTGTAACGATTTTCAACATATTTAAATTACAGAATTACCAATATCTCATGCATGTTAAGTATTAAGATTAAACATAGCAAACTTACTTGGATGCGGAAGAATTCCAATAAGATCAGCTCCTTGAATGATAATATACTATGTGAGACGTCTCACAATAACGCTCCAAGTAAAGCGCCTCTACCGGTATCCACACAATATGAGTGTGTATGCTACTACAAACTTATGAGCAATTTTCTTCCCTCTTGCTCTCTTGAGATTTTATTATTCAGGAAAACTCATAATAAACATCTCCCATTATATTTCTATATAGTTCAAGGAGAATCCTAAACCATCTATGATTAGGAAAGTATAATAAGAATAATAATTTATTATTCTTATTCCCTTAATAATTAATCAATATTAATTATAATATTGCCCAAAAGTCATCTAGTGTGTGATCATGCAGGACCGACTAATACTACCCAATTCCCAACTCATTTAGGACTCAGACTACAAGCGGCTCCTAGCAGAACATTGTAGCCGCATAGAATAAACCAGTATACAATATTTCCGACATATGGGCAAACTAACTCCTTGATGCACGATTGAGGGGATTACGAGCATAAATGTAGTGATTTTCCCTTCAATATATTCACTTTATTTGAGTAAAAATAGCTCAAGTAAGTCCATCAAGATTCATTATATTCCGTTCTGTTAAATTTCGATTCTTTCAGTTAAAAGAACATACCTAAATCTACATTATTTCTCATTTGAATCCCTTTAGATCCATTTTGTTAGACCTGACAAACGGGTCAATCGTATTAGGTTCGGGTTCGGAAAGTAACCTAATAATTTATCCCCCTTTTCTTTCAAATCTTGATATCAAACTACGGGTAATTTTTTTTCTAAAAAGATAAAAGATGGTGTTAGTCGGAATCAAACTTATTTCTAAAAGATGTCCACTCACAAATAAGAAAACCTAAATTCACGACACCGGGCATGCGAATGACAAAATCCTGAATTCACAATATCGGACATGCGAATGACATGTCTAGTAACATAATCAATTTGGATCTTTTCCATTTCTTTCTCTCCATTTCCTCTCTAATACACTAATATTATATTATATTCCCTCCTAGTCGGTCATTTCTTCCCTCTTTCCTTATTGGGTAAGTCGGGTTTTCTTCCCTCTTTCCCTTTTTGGATGTGGGTTGTGTGTTTTGTGTGGTCTAAATTCATTTGTATGTGGTGTAGTGTGTTTTGTGTGGTCCAAATTCATTTCCTTAATTTTTGTGTAAAAGGGAAAGGGGAGGAAATGAGTGACTAGGAGGGAGTATATCTTTTTTTCATTCATTTACCTTTTCTTATTCAAGTGTATTTACAACCATCCGATCTATCCCGATTTAAATCCGAGCCATTGAAAAGAACTTGATGACTCTAATTTATTCATTTCTAGAATTCAGGGGGGAAAAAATCAAATTATATAGTATGATCATGCCATTTCCATAGACATCTCAACAGTTTTTGTTTTCTTATATGTCCCATGTTTTGAGTAGCAGTTATTCGATAGTACGTTGATACCTTTCTACGAAACATATTTGTTTTTTATCCAAAATTTATAATCATTTAAAATGGTGCATTCGAAGCACTTCTCAGCAATGCAAGGTCAGTCAACTCTCATTGTAAACTGGTGTCCTGGAAGACTTGAACTTTAAGATTGCATTTTATTTTTTATTTTTTATTTTTTTGAAATAACACTCGTCCTCATCAAGAAGTAAAGGAGATCAAGTCTGATAGCACACCATTTTACATTGCCAAAATAATTAGAATACACCATGTTACCTTGTTAAGTCATTAGGAAGAACCAAAGGACAAAACAAAAGGGGTAGTACACGCACCACTAAGAATCTACTATATACTAATCCACAAACATTTAAAGCATTCTTATTGGTCGATGAAATAAAAGGATTTATCAAATTGGTAGTGATGTGGGACCCCCCATGTTTATGCTTAGAATTAATTAATCTCTCTCATCCATTCATTATTATATACTCTTTTCTACTTTTATTAATTTCATTAACTATTTTATTAAAACAATGTGTTACATTACACTAAACTATATTTTATTAACATAACATTTAATGAATAATAACATAGTTTTATATAATTATTTAATTCCATTTTCACATCCGTAAAAAGATATTTTAAACACTAATTATTACATTCCCTATAACTAAAATTTACACTCCAAAATTTACATATTACAATTACATACAAATTACTAATATGATTTTCTAATACAAAAATCATAGTATCAGTTTTAAAATATATAGTGTATACTCCGTAAGAAATCATATTATGTTTAAAAATTTTGGGCTCTAAACATTAAAGCGCAAGACATGTTTTCTGAGAACATGTAGTTATTTGCATTCCCGTTGATATAAGATATTTCTTTGTTCATATTATTGGTTTAAATTATTATATTGGTTTGAATGTATTTAAATCATGTTATATTAACAAAATATATTAACTTTTTATTGATTTTTTAATTGATCGTGAATTTAAAATTTATCTTATAAAAACATACTACTTATATACACATACTTATATTTTACTTGAATACATTCAAGTTGTTGTTTGTTTCACGATAAAAATAAACAAAAATCAAGTATAATCATGTATCAACTAATAACGGCTTTTATTAATTACAACCCGTGCATTTTTTACACGGGTTAAAAACTAGTTACAAACTATACCGCAACTTTAGTGGTTTCATTTAGGGATCTGCTTATAATTATTGAAAATTTTCAAACAGTATGCTTACCATTGGAGCACAAAATTACATTCCCGCTTGCAAGCGGGTATAACTTTGTCAAGCTACGTAGCTTGACTTCCAAAATAAATAAAATAAGTAATTTAAAAATAATAAATTAATTTATATTAGATTATTTATTAGTTATGTGAGACCTTGTAAGCTACATCCGCGAAAGTGGTAATTAGCCCCCTTAAGTTTGTCCAATTGTGAAATCAAACCCCTTAAGTTGCATTTGTAGTGATTCACCCCCTTTAACTTTTAAAAAGGGTGAAATCAAACTCATAATCAATATTTTCAACCAAAATATCATAAAAAGTAATCATCTTGTATATATTTTTTCCTTTTAATAATATAGAAAATAATATACTTCTTACAAATTAATTTATCTATGTACAAAATTTTTCATGTCAGAATAATATTAAATGCATAATAAATTATCCATATACAAAATTGGTAAATTTTTATGGAATATTGTTATATTGGTGATAAATAGCACAAAATTGTTATAATTGTCAAAATAAATTTTACATTTATTATAAGTTTTATAAATACTTTATGCAATATAAATTTCAATATAAATGAATTTATGTTAGTATTTGGGTTAAAATATACAAATTGAATTCAAATTCACTTTTTGTCAAAGTTTTTTTTTTTTGGCAGCAGTAAAACTAAAGTAACTACAATACCTGAGCTCGTTTAGCTAACTCATGGGCTTTGAGTGAACGCGGGATAAAACTAAAACAAATACAGTGAAAGTAAGGAAAGATAGTCTCCACATCTCTTAGAATGCTAATGATCCTATAATGACGACGCTCCACTCCTGCAATTTGATATAAGACTGTAAGGCAATCCGACGAAACATGAAGATGGGTTATTTTAGAGTAATAAGCCCATTTGACGACCTCACGGATACCCAACGCTTCTGCTTGAGTTGCATTCTGTGCACAGATTTTTTCCGCATGGCTATAAATTTGATGACTTTTATCATCGTAGACTACCCATCTGATAGGTGCTTGAGAAGAAGAAACCCAACTTGCATCCAATTTTATGCGATAAATGGGATATGAGTCACCATTTCCTATTACGAAGAATGGGTAATAATTTCTTATGTGTTCCTTGATCGTATCTGAGTCTTTCCTAATCCCTTCTAAAGAAATAATTTAAGAAATGTTATTGTCATCAAAAGCCTGAAGGACCGAATCTAGAGCCTTTCCTTGTAATCTAAAGAAATGCTGCAACGAGAAATCGGTATTGTTGAATATTTTTTGAAACTTTTTGTCAAAGTTATGGAGGCAAATTACTACATTTGAAACTTAAGGGGCTTGATTTCACAATTGACCAAATTAAAGGGGGTTAATTACCACTTCCCCAAAACTACATCTACTGTAGCTTACCATTGAAGAATGTTGTAGCTTAAATGCATTGTTGCTTAGAAAAAGTGTGGCAAGGCAAGCTACATGACCTTGTGGCTTGTCATTGGAGTTGCTCTAAGAGCATCTTCAATGATATATTTTTAGGGACTTACTTGTAATATTTGTAAAATTATGAGCATGTTGCTAACCGGAGTTGGTAATTTTAATTTTGTCAAACTACATGGCTTGTTTTAGATAAAATAAAAGCTAAATTATCTAATTGGATGAAAGTAAACATGCGGGCTCATACAAGCTACAATATATTGTAGTATGCCGTTGGAGCAGGTATGTAGCCAAAAAACAGCATAGCTTGAAAAATTGATGTACCAAATCAAGCTACATCATATTGTAGTTGTCCATTGAAATTGCTCTAATAACTAGTATAATTGAGCTTTATAAATAAAGATTTTGATTTTTAAGTATAAAATTTATTAGCTCTATTGTAAAGTTTAGATGCTACCTTTTACGTGAATATTGAACTTAATAGTATATATATAAGATTAATCCAAAAGAATTATTTTAAGAGAATTCTTTGATGTCTCTATGACTCCTCTATGTGCCTATTTGTGAGTCTCTCACAAGGAATGAAGAGCTAAACGCTAAAATTTACATTTCAACCCAATGGTAACATTCTTTATTTGGTAATAAAATTGACCGATTTACCCTACTTTTTAATAGTAACATCTTTACCTTCTCTTACATATTTTGCCTACTCTACGCATTGCTTTTTCTTCTACCTAAAACGTTGTGCAAAAGACAATGCTACCTTCAAGTTGGGGGTTTGATTCTCACCCACGACATAGAGCACTTATTTAAAACAAAAAATATAAACCAGCTAATTATATTGGAGAGTATGTGAAAGGTACTTTTGGATGACCAACAATAAAAATATGTAGTAAGATGCATATCAACCCTTGGTCTACTTCATAGTGAGTTTTTCTGTACACCCTCCACCCTATTGAATTTTTATCTATTTTTATTCTTTCCAAGATATATTTCTCATCTAAGGATTGACAAATGATTCAAAGGAAATGATGAATACACATCCACGGTTGTCTACTTAATAATACATAAAGAACAAAGCTTTAGCGAGCCATTTCGCTAAGTTCGCTTCAATAAACTTCCAAGGGCAACAACACAAGGGTATAAGTCAATTGAACATAAGATGATACAAATGTAAGAAACAAGTGAATCCATTTTAAAGTCATCAGTTGCCTCAACTCCCAGTTAATTTCACATTAAGTAAAAAGGGGAAACTAATGATTAGTGTCACGGAATATCAAAGACTTGCTTAACAGAAAAATTAATCTTCCCTGAGTTTCATGTACTCCCGACGAAGACCATCCCTGTTGAGAACCAAAATTTCCAGCTTGTCTCCCTGCCCAAACATGATAAAATTCAGCAAAATAATTGATTGAATATTTGAAAGCAATCCCAATGTTGACTATACGAGGGTAAGATGATACGCATTACTCCCTCCATTCCAATGTTATTGTCCCCTTTCCCCTCTTAAGGTTTCCGCAAATTAACTATTCCCTTTCTAAATTTAGCAAGGATATAGAATAAATATCCAACACTGCATCTAGTTAAGCAACCACTACTCCCTCCATGAGAATCAAATTGCCTCAAACTTCAAGTGAAGGGGTAAAGTAGGTAATTTATCACTCCTTAAATCATCCCAAAATTAAAAAAAAAATGTAGAACAATATATATATGAGAGGAAGGGAGCATATGATAAGCTAAAGCTATGTTTTTTTATTTAAAATGGAACCTTGAAAACAATGCAATTGTATGGGATCTAGTCTAGTGTTAAAACAGTTTAAACTTGAACAAAAAGTCATCATAGGGTAGATGTAATTTGGCGGAATGAGCTGAAGCTCGACATGAACAAATAAATTACCGAGCATCTGTTATGCCCTTATATCAGTAGAGAGATCTATTACATAACACTAGTAAGTACACTATGGACCATTCACTCAAAAAGAACCGTTCAAGCCCATGTGCCGAGAAGTTGAAATATCATAGTGGCTAGGGTTGAGGGGTAATTGACTAATTATTACATCTCAGAAACACAGAATTTCTCAACCACAAGTCTAGTAAATTCTTTAGGCAAAGACCCGCTATCAAAGAATATTAATTATTAGGGTATTTGGGTACGTTAGTTGTAAATAAAGGGGGGAGGTGGGTACATAGCGCCCCTGTTTTTTCGTTTCAACAAGGGTTCTGATCCTTATATACGTCAAAGGGTCCATTAACTCGCAGACATGGATGTGTATGTTGCTTTATCTGATGATTAATCTATTAATTATAATTAATCCAACTCTAATGTCACCCCTACGGCCCTACCCCCACCTCCTTCAAGCTAACCTCTAAACCTCCATTAACAAACCTTCAACAATTTCAATTCACCAACACAATAGACCAGGTTTGACCATATATCAACCACCATTTACTCATCCACTCTACGTTCAACCTACAATCAACACCAGAATAGCCAACTTCTGCCCCATCAACCACCAAGAACCTCTAATTCGTTCTCCTTTGATCCCAAAAAGCACCATTAACACCTTAATTGACAACCCAATCAACCACCACTTCTCTCCTAGCCACAAACCTATCAGAAATTTATAGAATCTGACATAATATATAAAGTTATAGGTAGAGAGAGGAACAAATTTTGAGAAGAACGAAGAGGTTGGTGAAGGTAGAGTGAGAGGAGGTCGAATATTATTGTGCAGAACAGATTGCTATCATACAGGTGCCCTAGGTTAGAGGAGGTCGCGACACTACCACGCTGGCTGACGTGGCTGGGATGAGAAGAAGGTGGCATCTGGTGGTTGATTAGGACGTTAACAGAGTTTTAGTGGTGTGTTTCTGGGGTTGAAGAAGGGCGAATTTAAGTTTGTGGGTGGTGGATTGGGTGGTGGATTGGGTGGAGGATGGCTATAATATTAGTGATAGTAGGTTGAAAGTAAAGTGTCACTAAAATGGGGTGGTTGGGATGGGGGTATGAGTTTGGGTGGCTGATGGTGAGAGAGAGAGAGAGTTGGTGGGAGTGAAGGTGGGGGTGGGATACTGATGGTAGGAGATGGATAGGCTAAGCAAATGTTAACTATTACTCCCTTCGTCCCGGTCATTTGTTTACCGTTTCCATTTTAGGGTGTTTCATTCATTTGTTTACCTTTCTATATTAGGCATGCTTCTAATGGGTTATTTAATCACCCAATGGGACTATTGTTCACATGTCATCCATACCACTAACCACAAATGGCTCCCTCCCTTCTTCTTAATCTTTGTGCCAAAAGCAAAGGTAAACAAATGATCGGGACGGAGGAAGTAGTTAATATAATATAATTGGTAGTTGAGTTATGTTTTTCAATGAAAAGAAAAGCTATTGAATCCACATCATCTCCCAGAGCCAAATGAGCAACCATGTAAGGGTCACATTTGCTTGTTACTATTAAAAGTTAAAAGTATAACAGAAGAGATAAAAACCGAAGGCATACCATGTAGAAACCGAAAAAACATAGGGGTAGAATGTAGAGAAGCTCAAAAAAATTAAAAAAAATGCAGTGCCAACAATAATGTCCCAGTGATACGGCCTTAGTTAAGTATTTGTGATTTACTTATTGCATATTCCTCTCTGCTGACGAGAGATGGTTTAACACCAAAATTAAAAATCAGAATAGCAATGAACCAAATTGACAAATAAAAACTTACAGTGTAAATATCCCTCTCAGTTGCAGCTGCAAAAGCAGTTTTCACCAAATCGATTGCTTCTGGCTCTGAAAGTGGGGTGACCGCATCCTGCAAATATCACAAGCTTTATTGTCAACTCAGACTTCCAATAGATGGGAAGGAAGAGAATCCAGAGCAATGGTAAATAGTGACGGGCACAAATCTATTCAAACCTAAGCTCCTAGAACTCGCCAGCAAGTGTCAGGCGACACCACCAAGAAGTGTCAGACACAAAAACTTCAACAAGAAAGTTTCATGCTTTTGACTTAAAATGAATTGTCAGATGTCAAAGTATCGGAGACGCCGCCAAAGTGAATATCGACATAACATAGATCCAAACACAGAGGAACATAAGCACACCTGTACAGGTAATAAGAGGGGGCTTGGAGACTTCAGCTGGTTATCCAGGAATGGCATAATAAGTTTGGAACCAGAACCTTGGGAACTGTATCCAACCTTCTCATATGAACCAACAGCATCATATGTGAAAACACAGCCCTTGCCTGAAGCATTTACAAAGAGAGCAGCAGTCAGCTAACTCTAAATCAGTTCACGGGGTGTTAGAATATCAGAGGTGTGTAGCAAGTGCTTCAATGTACCTTCATTGTCAAGGCCAGCCAATACATTAAAAGCATAGTAAGGGAAGAAACGTTTGTAGTACAAGGTGTTTGACAGAAGCTGGGCCATTGCAGGACAGCTCATTTGCTTGTTGTGCTGATGCTGATACAACTGAGAGCAATTTTATAAACAAATTTCTGGAGTTAAAAGATAGACATCAATATTGCAATATCAGAATTTGATTAGCAACCCTAAAATCCTTAATTTGAAAGGGGTGTTAATGTATTATAAATGAAGAGGGATAAAAGATGATGGGATTACCATGGGAGACGAGTGATCATCGTTTACCCTGATTCCCCCTTCCCCCATTCAGTCTATGTACATGACTAATATATTCGCCCTCCAGAAAAATATCGTAGCACATAGCTATGGCCCCAAAAGACGTACTATCGCCATACAAAAGTTAATATCCTACATGAAGGTATGTTTATAAAAAAAAAAAAGAAATTTCCAATACAAAAAGATATTTGAAACAAAAACGAATTAGCAGTAACTATGGGACACGCCAAAGTGAGGAGATGTAAGGCACTACAAGTTTGGAGCTCCAGCCAAATCATATAAAACAGGGAGTGGTCTAGCATCATGATCCAGGTATAATTCTAACACATTGTGTTCGAAGAACGATTTATTTCCTCAAATATGGTCTTAGTGAAAGCTTGACATTATGAAAACTGCTTTCACGTAATGAAAGAACAATGAAGTAAAAGAATACAAAAGCAAATGCGCACTATCAAGAAATTTAGCCTTATTTATTATTGTGTACGTTTAGAAAAAGCTTACAGATCTCTGAACTGATTTATGGAGAAGCGGCAATAAAAGTTAATAGGTAATATGAGGGTTGAAGACATTACCAAATGCCTGGATCCCAGGACCTTTTGTAAGGCCCTCACATCTGGCTGAAATCCGGATGATGCTAGCACACTCTTGTCAGCACTATACAAAAAACGCAGAGCAATTAGACACATTAGAAAGACAATGGAAACCGAGACTTAAGAATAATGATGAAATAACGCAAAATGATTCACTTAATTGTCCAGCCCTTTGAATTAGTGAAATGGCGGTCAGTCAAAAACTGATTTGGAAGGCAAGGTTGCGTACATCTAAGTCTCCTTCCGTACTATGATTAGAATGTTAGATCTATTCAACACCACATTCTTGTCAAAAGAGTTGATTTTGATACTAAACCCTAACATATGGCAATCAAAATTAATAAGGAAATAAAACAACAAAAACCAAGAAAACAAAACATACAGTTTGTAAATCTTGGAGTAGTCGCGAGTGAGGATGTTGTAGCCGGTGGACATACGAGTATCGGCTGCGATCACACAATAATCTGCTCCTGCTACCGCTACACATGTTCTGTTTTTTTATTTTTATTAATATTAATACCTTTTATTAATTAAATAAGCATATATAATACGAAAAAAACAAGGCATACCCTCCATTGTTATCGTAGGGAGACCAGCTAGGTTGCTGCTTCGTCATTCTCGCTTCTGTTTTTTTGGAGAAAATTAAGTAATGAGACTGCTTTTTATGCGCTTTATATAATTTGATTCAATTTTGCTTCGTAATTTCGGATATTGGGAGTATAGACTATATAGAGCCCAGATCGAGGAAACGCACCCTTCCGCCCTGCTTTTGTCTTTCTTTTTCCGCAAGATTACTCATATTCTCCGCATGTCTGTGTCTCACAATTTCGGGGCTCGGTTATGCTTACCTTTTTTCACTAGAACTAAATGTAGAAGCCCAGATAGTAATATACTATCTCTGTTGCCCACTAATTTCTCGTAAATCTATTGTTGATCTTAATAAAAAGTTCTGTTTTATAAAATAATAATAATAATTAATAATAATAAATGTTAATATGGTAAGACATTCGGGTCAAGTATAGACTGGACTTGTTAGCTCGAATTGAGTCAAATAGAGCACTAGGTTTTATTTGGGTTCTTCTTTTAGGTCATGTATTTGATCATTTTGGATCATGATATTTGTGAGTAGACTTTGAAATAAAAAAAACATGTTGAATTTCATCTTTATTAAAATTAGTCACTTACAACGCATTAATGTAGAAACTCAATACTTCATCTTCCTTCCTAAAACCCCAAAAGAAATCTACCCTTTAAACCATCACATCCACCCTCCCTTCTCTCCTCTTGCTCTGTCGTTGTAAATGTCGTCATATTTAGGGTCAATATCTAACGATTTATCACTTCGTCCTGACTATTAGCCAATTTTAACATTCTTAATTTAAAATATTTCTTATGTCGGTTTCCTACACTTTCTTTCTTCTTTATGTTTATTTCTCTGGAGTTTTTGGTTGATTGTTGTGTCAAAATATTAGCATCTCTCTGTCTCTCTTTCTCTCTCTTCCTTCTTGCCTATTTTGGTTATGGGCTGCCATGTATGCAATTGAGGAAGGTCTTTCACCCTCTCATAGCCTATTTCTCTGCCTCTCGTGTAAGACATCACCTTTTTCTACTCTAAGATGCGTGTTCTTTTGATGATGAGATTAGTTAAGTGTTCTAATGTTTGGTGGTGTTTGTTTGATTTTTGAAGAAATCTTCTGCAATGGCCGTTAGAATCTAGTAGGACATTCGATTACTCGATCGAGTAATCTTTGGGCGTGAGTAATTTGGCTACTGGGTGGCCACACTCGAGTCGCCCTTATTCTTAGCTAGTCGTGATTTTGTATCTTGTGGGCCTGATTATTATTATTTATTAGTTTTTTTTTAAAACGCAACTTTTATTAAGAACAATAACAAGTTTACAAGAAATTAGTGGGTAGCCGAGATACTATCTGGGCTCTCACTCCCTTAGCAACAGCAAAGCTAAGTCTAGTAAAAATCTAAATGGTAGGCTGGCAGCTCGAGGCCCGGCATCCTTAGACACATAGAATTTCTGAATCCGCTTGAGCAAGGCAACAACATCCGCATCTAGCTCCCCCAACGAAGAGAAGAAGGGTATTAAACCATAACACGCCGTCATGCACAAATCGCGGTACTTGGCAAACTTACGTTGAGCAGCATCAGCGAAAGCACAACCGAGCACAAAATCAGACATCCCAGACTGAGTCAAGGGAGAAGACCCCGTCAGATCGACACACACATCTCGCCCCCTTCCCAGGAAAAAGGTAACAAATCCGCCGGACGAAGGGGATTATCGTCCCCATCAACTAAACCGGTGTCAACCTCCTTACCAGCAGAAATTCCAGACCGGAAGCAGATATCCAAAAGTGTGACACCCTCGAATTTGCGGAAAGATAAACAAGTAATTTAAATAAATAAAAGATGAGAATACGTTTTTAATAGGTTCACTTTAGTGAAAATCGGTAAATTTTAAAACCGGAACCTACTATTAAATATATTCATCATAACAAAGGTGTCTTAAAGAAAAAGGTTCATAACGAAAAGGAAATAATATTATAAATAAGAAGTATCTAAAACGGGAGACATATCCCCCGTATAAATACGGAATAAAATAGTGTATTAAAATATACAATCCTAAGAACCGAATATAGGTCCAAGGTAATACTTCACTCGCTAGCTCGTCAATGTACCCAAGTATGCATCACAAACCTGCCAACCGCATTAAATATAAACACGGAAGCCACAGTCATTGGGGAGTAACTCCGAGTTCTCCCAGCCACGAAATGTCGAGTTTAATAAAACATGAATAACATAAAAGAGATGTATATGGAAAATACAAAACCTTAACATATACGATATGCTTTTCATGTTATGAAACAAATAACTAACATATAACCTAGCATATGAAGGCTAAGCTACTCATGCAAGCTATCATGTGAATCAGTTAACAACCTATACCACGAGGTAGGGAAGCTGGTATTCTAGCTCAGAGGTTACATTTAAAACATGGCCATGGATACAACTCAACCCTAATCATACAAACTATCATGTGAATCAGTTAACAACCGGTAATCCAAACTCTATCAACCTAGCCGGCTTGCATCTCACCTTCTACGATTCATAGAATCATCAAACATGAAAGACCAATACGTCTAGAAACAGGCATAAGTTCTTAGCACAGTCAATAGTCGACTTCTGTAACTCGAGTCTATACCACAAGGTAGGAAAACATCCTAGTCCTAGACTGATCAGACCTAGCGACAACAGCTAACCCATTCCATGTCTCATTACCAACAGTACATGAGAATCTCTACTAGGCGACCCCCTAAGCAGAGTTGGCTAGTACTTAAGCTGGCTCCATCCAAAGTGGAAGACAATAGGCAGCCATGCCCCAGCTTGGATATCAGTTATACCCTGATTTCCAACCGGGAACACAAAAGCTATCAACTATTTGTGATACATATAACTCGTTAAAGATCAGAAGGCCTATCAATGTCATGGTCCAAGGTGCTCAACATTTAGAATTAGAATGGTCAAGACGCCATATAACTCATAATTCTCTATGAGTACTTAGTCAACACGACATATATCATACAATTAAACAGTCACGGGAAAAACTTCCTATCATGTGACCTAATTGCATATAAATCACATTCACATATCATATCGCCTCATATCTACTAAGGCTCATTCATTCATTAAATAAACCTTACTTGAAGACAAATCCCCGACCCGAGTCCCGCGACGGGTCATCAGTCAAAACGGGGCTGACTAGATCTTAGTTTGACCAAACCCGTTTGGTCAAACCGGCTAGAAACAGAGTCTTAGCCATTTAGGCTTGAACATAAGAACATCATATTCATTTCATGCTATTTTATTCTAATTGCTAACATGTGAATTATTAATTCTTACAAAACCCGCTTGACTTAAAGGATATCAAATTAAACTACAATCTCATGCTATAATTTCTAACATGTGAGAAATAATAATATTATGAAAACTTTTTAATTAAATAATTTACTTATTAAAATTTTCCCACTTGCTAAATATTACAAAACATGATATAATAATAACACTAAACTATAAAACTGTCACAAGCCCAAAGGAGGCTCACGGGTCATGAGACTGGACCGGGCCTGGACTGGGCCCACGGGCTGGTTTGGGCCGGTTTTGGTCACTATTTCTAAAACCGTTTCTTAATATTTTCCCGCATGCTTAACATATTTAAAACCCGTAAAAACAACAACAAAACAATCAAGTATCGACACAAGCCCAACGGGCCAAATCACGGCCAACCCAGACCGGACCTGGACCGGGCCTGAACCGGCCTGGTTTGGGTCGGTTTCTCAGCCACCTTACACGGCCACCACCAACAACAATCCCAAATCTATTTCTAACATGTTTTAATTAACTACCATCCATTTTAACAGCCAATTCAACCATCATTCATACTAAAATTATAATTATGAACAAATCATCCAACATGTCAAGAACACTAAATATGTTAAAAACTCATAAAACTTAATAATAATAACAACCTAGCATGTTACTACTTAAAACCGTAAATAACAATAACATAAACAAAAGTATGTAACATTAATTCGTCGAGTAACTCGGAATCGTTACCTTAGCTAGCACAAAACCAAATAGCACCCAAAATAAGAACTAAAAACCCGTCTACTAACCTTCTTCTAAAATATACGAGTCACCAAACTCGTCTTCATAATCTTCTCCTATAAGAAATGACAAAAATAACATTATTAGAATTAAAACTTGATATCAACATTTAAAGTGTTGAAAACGATTTTGTCGGAATTGAAAATAAAACGTACTCGGAGATGAAGAGCGGAGAGGAGACTCTAGAAATATAAGTTAGGACGGATTTGACCAAGTAACGAAGGTTTTGTGACGATTTTGCTCAAGAACGATCAAGAACGATCAAGAACACGAAGAACGATTATGATTATATTAAATAAGGTATTAATTAGATTTTAAGTTGATTTAATGTAAAATGAGAAGGTAAGTAGTGAGTAAGAGTTGAGGTTGGGCCGTGTAAATATAGAGGATTACGGGAGTCGGGTTTTGAACTTGTTGTTACGGGATTGACTCGGATTTTATAAATATATTATGGTAAATATTTAGATATTATTAGATATTATATTTGTTTAATCAAATATCTAGATATTATTAGATATTATGTTAGTTTAATGAAAATATCTAATCCTAAGGGAACAAGGGAAGAGGCGTGTGGAATGAAGAGAAATCGGGTATGTTTTTAAGCGATTTGCGTAATTTAAACTGACAGATTGATAAAGTTACAAATATCTTAGATATTATTATTAGTTTAATCAAAAGATCTAATATGAGGGACAAAGGTGATTTTGGGCGTGTGACTCACGCAGGAGTCGGGTTTCGGGTTTTTTTCGGGACTTAAGTTGACTCGGGAATAGTTAAATGACGTTCGGGGTTAAACCGTAAAACCTACTCTTTAATTCCGAATAAATTCAAAATAATTATATTAAATTATAATAAATTCAAATAAATTGTAATAAATTAAAATAAATTAAATTTATTATTTTTCAAATATAATTTCTGTCTTTCAAATTACGGGTTGTTACAAAAAGAGTGTCGCGAACGGGGTTATGCCAATGCTTAATGCCCACCATACCAGCACAAGACACAACATAATCATCGTATAAATCCATATCAAAGACGCGAGAACAAGCAGAACAAGGCCTAAACACCGCGAACAACGGAACACCAAGTCGATAGCTAAGCACACTACGGTAAGTCCTCCCATTCATAGTCTGCCCTAACCCAAAAATAGGAATTGCTCGCAACTATTTAAAGGAGTGAGCACCCTACTGAGATTTCTATAAAGCCATCTGTCACGGAATCAAAGAGAAAACAGAGTGATGTAGCGGCTACCTTCGCGAAATATACATCTGCCAATTTCTTCATAAGTTTTGGGGCAGCGATTTCACTAGGGTCACGTAAAAGATCAGATGTCGTGACTTCATTGAAAACACGCAAGGCATCACCAAAAAGTAGGGCCAGCATCAATGATACCGGAAGGACGGAGGAGCTTAGCCTGCAATTCAGTAGACTGCAAACGGGGCGCCATAAAACCATAATGTAGAACATCCCCAGCAGTGTAAACTCCGAGTTCACCAAAATGAAAATGGAAGGTGGCTACTCGCCATTGCCAATCCCCGAAACCAGGCCCAGACACGGTGACGATACGTTCTAAGGTAGAACGAAGCGATGCATCAAAATAAAGTTGGGCCGACCCAAAGACACGCGGGGTTGCTTATGTTATTGCGAATGTTGATTGAGATGGTTTGTGCAAAATTTATTATCACTACGATTGTTGCACGAGCTGCGATTATATGACGATGTATCGTCAGTAAAGTGTCGAGGGAGTATACTATCGATGGTGATGCTGATATGGTACGTTGTAGAGGGAGTGTACCACGACGTTTTTATAGCACGTTGTCGAGAGAGTGTCCTACGATGTTGTATTGCACAGTGTCGAGAGAGTGTCCTACGATGTTGTATTGCACGGTGTCGAGGGAGTGTGCTACAATTATCTATATTTGGAATCGGTGTTGAAATATGTAACACCCCTATTTATACGGGAGCCTTACCTAGACCTTCCCAAATAAATAAGGGCGTTGCCATCATGGCGGACCATGGTAATAATACCAAATTGAACGTCAAACAATACTTTATTATTAATAACCAAAACCAAATACAACCTACCAAATTAAATTACAACTTTTACATAGAGAGTCTAAGTAGAATCCATCTTTAAAGTAATCTGCTACTAAAAGAAGAACGTCTCGTCTACGTCGTACAAGCAACCACAACCAGCAACAGTTATCATAACCACCTTTACATATAACACCACTCCCCAATATGACCGGAAATATCATATGGATCATCACAGAACAACGATTTGAAAATGATTGTAGACACAAACACAAAACACACACGTCAACCAAAAGGTTGAGTAAAGGCAATCCAAGCTAAAAATTACACATAACTATTCTGACAGACCAACCAACTTCCCATTTACAAACTCAATTCTCTTTTCCATGTCTCATTTCTCATATTTCATATTCTCACGTTTCTATTCTCAAATATCTCATTCGCAGACATCATATGAACCATCCCTGTTCTGAGTGTGCACACCCCACCGTGGCCTTTCCCACCAAAGGAAAACTTAAGAGGCGGATCCGAGATCAACCGAACCGGAATCGACTTCTAATCACATCGATTCCGTGAACATAGATAGGTCGGTATCGTAACACCGACCTCAGCAAACTTAATATCAATTCTCAATATCCAACCATTCCACATCCCAAGACTTAATAATACAAGACTCAACCAAAGACACCAACAATACCATTCTTTTACTGAATCATACGGTCTCTAGACCACCAACAATAACCAACTGACTTAAACACTCAACCAACTCATTCAATCAATATACAAAGGTTAGTAAGTATTCACCCTTACCTGGTTAGCACAACAATATTATCTCACAAAAGATCATAAGCATCCTTCTCATAGATTTAGATCTTACAAATATATATATATATTTATATACTAATTGTATTATGTCTATAAACTAGTATAATCCCACCTATGTCTATTCAAGAATATACTTATCTCCAACTTGATTGAACTAAGGCAAACCCTAATTATAGATATGTCAAATTATAGAACAACCCCTAACTGAAAGGTAGATTTAAGATAAGGATTGAAGTTTAAAAACTAGAATCAAGCTACTTACCGCCATCTCGTACCAGGCTTGAACTATGGTAGATAACTACCTCCTATATTTCTCCATATTTCTCGGTAGGTTTTCGTAAGTTTGAATATGAATAGTGAATGAAAGACTCAAAAGAAGTCTTAAACCTAATTTGTCGCGGACCAAAATAATGTTGGGATGTCCGGAATAACGCGCACGAGTGAGAGTGCTGGTTGCGCCTAGGCCGCCCGTCATACGCGCCCCTTGCGCACGACTTTCACGTAATTCCTAACTTGCTACGAGTTTCATCCTACCTTCACCTCCCCTTAACTCGGTTTGACCTTGACTATCCTTGACTTTGGCCTTGACTATAGTTGACTTTACATATAAAAAGCGGGTATTACCGTCTTTCCCCTTAAAAAGAACTTTGTCAACCCCTCACCAATAACACCTATTTTAATCAAATATCACTCAATACCACGATCTTACCCATAATAAGATTATTTGGTTCGACATATATTTGGTTCGATATACAACAACAATACGCGATACAACCCAACACACAAATCTATCAATTGGACACCCTACCACATGTCCACAATATCCTAACACAATATCATCCAACACCATGTCACCCCTAACCACAACCACCTTAACAAAGGTAACAACCAACATTTAGTTGGGTAAGAACCACCTTAAAAAAAGATCCACGAAGGATAAGTGAGCAAATGCAATAGTAGAGCTGTAAACATGCCAGTTGCCAAAAAGAAGTGTTTTAGGACGAGTCTTGCAATTGAAGACCAAAAGTTAAATAAATTTGATATTCCATTGATTTGAGTTCACAAATCCAACTTACAGCAAGCACCATCAGAGGTATACATGGTAGGCAGTAGCACTCTTCACCCAGCCAAAAATTTAGATAATGCTTGAATCTATGAAAAAGAATACCCAACTGTAGTTTTCTATTTTGTTCTAGCAGCAATACTTTGATTGGAATTTGTGATTCAGATAACTCTCCATTGTCAGTCCCGAGCAAAATCCAGTGTTAAGGCCCTGAGCATGTATTCTTTTTTGAGCTTCAAATCACCTGGTTTTGAGGTCAAAGCCTCAAAGGTATATACCAGAGGACCTACATCTGTATTCAACTGTTAAACTCGACACTCTGATGTTAGCACTAGGTTGTATGACCCGCTTATTCTTCTGAAACAATCGATCCTTTGTCCCAATCTGGAATGTTAGCAGTCGCTTCGTTCACCATAGTAACCAGGGTTACCTGCCAATAACAAAAGTATGTTGTATTCTTGCATTGGAGAAGAACAGAAGATGTATGCAGCCATATCCTATATGTGTAGTGCATTATTGCCTACTGCAAATACACCACCAATAACAATATAAACCTTGTTTGTGCCTCAAAAGGCGCCCACCGCCCACACATGGCAAAGGTAAAAGGGACCGGATATAGCAGCCTAACCTTTCCATGAGCTGAGACAAAGAACACTTTTCTGTGACCCTTGATGAAAATTGTCTCATCAATTGCATCGACTAACCGCCACTCCAAAATATCTATAAGACATTGTTCTTTATTCCATTACCATTCGAAACCAAAGAAGAGTGATTCTTTGGCTCCATTAATCCGTTGGAAATTGGAATTAGTGCTTAGAGCCAATAATTACCAAATAATTAAAATCTTATCGGGGGTGCCCTTACAGCCAACAAGTTCTCAAAAGTAGGAGTCAATGCAAGGTTCGGGGATATCATGTTTTTATGTGTGGAATAGAAACTATGCTACGTTCTCGTCTACACACACAATGTATGCATCAAGACTTCTAGACCTGCGTCAAAGAGAATGTGTTGTAAAGTCTGTTTACTAAGTCCACTTAAACAGAAAAGTGAGCACTGACACCCAAACCTGAGACTGTAGTCATATAAGAAATATGGCTCATTAAACTTGTTGAATTGTTGTGCTTCTTTTTTATGTGCCCTAGGAGCTATTCGATGCAATTCTTGTTATAGGTTATCTGAAATAGCCTCCTTTTGATGTCAAAACATGGGTAAAGTTGGATACAGGTATACAACAGACCCCCTATACTGACATTTGGGGCCCTTAAGACACTGGAGTATTATTGTATGGAACATGATAGTAAAACAGAATTGAAATGTAATCTCAAGTCTGTTGATACTACAGGGGAAAAAAACTGCTGCTTGCTGTGTAAGAACATCAGTAGTTCACGACTTCGGATGACAATGAAAACAAATCTAAAACATGGGCAATAAGCCAGCAACATCGGAGCCTTAATCTCAAAGTAGTTTGGGGTCAGCTCACATGAATCATACTAGGGCTATAATCCTATTAAACTCTTTGTACGGTGCTATCCAGTCTCCATAACATATAGATCACATAATTAATGCTGCTATACTCCATTTTGATAACAGAACATACAACCTTCAAAGACAGAAATGAAACGCAGGTCTGAGATCGGATGGGTCAAGTGCACGACTGGGCTAGCTAGAGAATTGGGTTTGACTAGAGGAAGCTGATACATAACTTTAAGTGTGACTTTGGATGCAACATGGAGAACAAAGGGTGAATGCATGTAGTATAGCATAGGATACATAACAACTAGAATGTTGCAGGTGCGATGCACGGGTACTGATAATTATCGAATTTTGCATGATATTAATCAAAATTAAGCTTATGCATATGAAATTTCAAATATTCTTGTTTTCATGTTACGCGTTTATTGTCCAATTTTACATGGTAATTTCCACATCCTTTTATATTTGACATTAGTTCATTTTAATGGAAGTGAAATTTTATTAATAAAATTACCTCGTCTCTTTATTCTCGCCAAAGCTATCACCCTCCCCTTCTTAAGGCTCACTAAACCTAATGATAGATAATCAGCCAGTCAACCCAAATCATCGTTATGCCCACCAGAATCAACCCTTGACCCATTGGCACCCCTACCCCCATTTCCCACCTAAAGTGGTCCAAAATCAAACAATCCCCCACCCCCTTCTCCTTAGCCACCATGAAAACCATTACACACGCACACACGACAGTGCGAGCGCGCGCCCGCACAGTCACCCCACCCCTTACAAAAATCATACAAACTAACACTTACCTTTGAAAATCCTTTTTCCACACCCTATAAAGAATTAGTTGAACATGCCAAAAAAAAAGGGATAAATTAATCTAGGTCTTGTTTGATTAACATCGGATTTGACAGTCTTTATTGAATGTTTTTTGCATGTTTGACTAACCATATCTTCTTTTAGGTGTTTGATAGGCAATATATTAAAATAGTACTGGCGTATAATCTACTTTTTTTTACAGCATATTATAATAAATTTTGATAGATGTTGAAATGTCCAAGATATATCGAGTATGATATATATATATTCAATGGCGAGGTTTGGCTTCACCAACATACAACATACACACTAACATTACCCAAGTGCCTCAATGACATCCGCAAATTGCGAGGCAGGGGGTCGGATGTAGCACCTTACCTTTGTATTAACAACACAAAGAGACGGACTGTTTCTAAAAGACCCAAGATGAAGATGAAAATTGCGTCGAGAATTGAATCAAAAGACTAGTACTTCATAAGAGAAAGAAGCGCATCCACTTTAGTGAGTCAGTTTGCCTTATTCCATCATAATTCAAAACCAATAAGTAATGACTCTTTGGTTTCAATGCATAACTAAAGATTACTTTCGCTTACTTCTAGCGATATAATAATGAAATGATGACATATATGTTGATGTTTAAATATTCATTCAATGTATATAAAACTCCACATGATTTTTTGTTCAGGTGCATGGTACATGTGTGGTTGTCAAATGTATAATGTATATAGTACTACGTATTTCTTTCAATATATTTTTCTCATTTGTTAATAGTTCGAGTTTTTATGCAAGTAGTATTTTGTAAATGAATTACTCTCTACATCTAGGGAATACCTACATATGCGTGTTTTCCAAATGTACATAGTATTGCGTCTCTTTCAATATGCTTTTACATTTGGTATTAATTGGTTCGGATTTTTATGCAAGTAGTATTTTGCTAATAAAATTACCTATATGCCCTTCTAAGTTCTAACCACTAGCTCTCGAAAGTTACCACCACAGAGTGACCCCTACCTAACCAACCTTTCTAAATAATCAATCATCCCACTACATTGAAATCAACTTTACTCCAACCTGAAACAATCCAACCTATTGGCATCGTGCTCATACTTCTCTACTCGAACCCAGTACATTAAAAATCACCCTACACCTCGAATGACCCACCCTCCCTCTAGAAAAATCCACTCACCCTTGAAACCTCACTTTTGGACATGCGAAAAAAGATATACCTAACAATTTAGTTTCTTACCACATTACATCATAGTTTACATTATAAATTATATTGTCTCAATCATTACAATCATTTTTATTCACTTATAAAAGTGTTAGGGGGAATCAACATAGGTAAGGTGACTCATAAAATATTTATATGTATTTGTATGCTAAGGAACGAACTCAACACAGTTTGTGGCAATCAATCTGGAAACAAAAAAAAAGCATAATGAAAGAAACTAGACTAAATTTTATCTGTGTTCATAAGATGTTTGATATAAAACATACTCCCTCCTATTTACTCATTTTTCCCCTTTCCTTTTTGCATACTAATTAAGGAAATGAATTTGGAACATACAAAACACTACCCCACATACAAATGAATTTGGACCACACAACCCCACATCCAAAAAAGGAAAGAGGTAAGAAAATACGACTTACTCAATAAAGAAAAAAGAGAAGAAATGAGTGAATAGGAGGGAGTATTAGAATAATCTTAGGCTATAACTTAAACGATTGTGGTCATAACATGACTTTTCATCAACACGTCCTTTTCCATTTTATTTGTTTGGGTTCTACTTATGTTTTTTTTATTTAACAAAAATATAAGATTTTTAGATTATATAAAAATTTCTTATATAAATATAAATATCAAGAAACAAACTCCTAATTTAAAAAAAAAAATGAAATTAATTATCTAAGAATAATAAGTGTACAAATATTATGAAATACTTCTCCTAATTCTAATATAAAAGTTTACAAAAATGAGCAATCAAGCATCGCCATACACTTTCGCAAACCTTGGCACTAAATAATGGAGTAGAAAAAGAACGCCTTAAAAAAACCACATTTTTTTTCTTTTTTCATTTACATTACAAACAAAAGAAAGATTTTTCAAGATGTTAAGCACAAGATGGAAGCAAGAATGGAAAAATTACTTACCACACTTTCAGGAACACCTTTAGGAGGCAAGGAGAGATTTCTAGGTGGTGGGCCACGCAAGTGCGATCTCTTATCAAATCTCCACTCCCCAATTTTTCCGTAGGTAAGCTCTCCCTGATAAGAGAAAGTGGAAACAACAATCAGCTAAGATTTTGCAACATAAACATGCCAAACATAATTCAAGCTTCAACTCTATTAAAATAGACATCTTGTTTCAGAATATGTGTGCTGAAGTAAAGGAAGTTGGGATTCAATTCAGTGGCCTACATTTTATGCCTATTGGAAATTCCATGTTATCGTACATAGGGTCCCTAAACAACGTGCCCAATTATAATTGTAAGAAAATCCATAATTTCATAATGTTGTTTAAATTATATGACAGCTGGGAGTCTGGGCACTGGTCATTCCCAAGAGAAAAAAAGAAAGAAAAAGAGAAAATTGTATAGGAAAAGATGCACCATTAAAAAGATCAAGGGTACCTTCATGTTATAGTCACAACCGTAAGTGTAGTGAAGAATATACTTGTCAGTAGTTGTTAAATCCCACGGCGGCTGAAAAACATATATGAAAGTTTTGAGATAAATTTAAAAACAAGTTCATACATGTAGAAAGGCCAGAAGACAGCGGGAGAAGCAAGGATGACTAGATGAGTTCTTTGAACATTATGACAAACCTGGAGCATAAAATCCTTTCTAAGAACATGTTGGACCCCATGTAATGCTGATGCAACAGCATATGCATACCTATGCCAAACGTTAATGATTAAACTTCTGTCAGATGTAGCTAAAGGCAAAAATCAACAGTAAGTAAGAAATTGCATTATTGAACTGGCTATTACATTTCTAGAACCCATCCAAATTCTTTATCAGTCTCGGAGTCTTCTTTCATTTTCAAAGAAACATTCATCCATGTCGGTGCAATCTTTGCAAGTAAATCCTGAATAAACCAATCACTATCAATGCATCATAAACTTCAACAAACGGGAAACAAACCAAATATGGACTACTCGCTTCGTCTCATCCAAATATTTACGTCTGCTTTTGGATTGGTTTCTAACACAAGCACATCAAGTGGGATAAGGGTACTTAAAATGGGAAAGTTAGAGAGTAATCACGATTTGGTGCACCAGCCATGCGGCTACAGCTCAGAAGATAAATTGAGGGGTGATAAAATCTTGAATACGTAGTAGGAAAAATTAAAAATGATTTAAGACGAACCAAAAAGGAATACATAAACAAGTAGGTGATAGTGTGAGACACAGGGTGTATATAACAAATAAGTAATGACATTTTCAAAAGAGAAAGGGAGGAAGCATGTTATGAAAGTGATATACTCTCTAAAGCCACAACCTACCTTTCGTATGATTACAGGTGAATTTCCAATTGGATCAATATTTGAGACGGGGCCATTTTCCTCGGGATAGAACTTTCTCACTATTTTTTCATGTTCAGTAGGTTTGATGTAAAAAAAGGGAAAAGCAGCTGGAAGTCCTCCAATTGCTAAATTAGGCAAAGGCCTTAAGAAAATATGGTCAGGCTCCGCCATCAACACATATCTGCAAAAAAAAAATATATATACATAGATTGTCACTTACAACATGTGTTAAATATTTTCAGTGCAGATACTTGAAATCTCAGAACTTACTCCTCCTCAATGGGAGCCTTCACAAGCCACTGAACGAAAGCCCACGGTCTATTCAATACAATGTATCCCTGAAAGAAATTTTATTTTGCATTAGCTACAACAGAAATTTGCCAAATGTCACATGTTAATGCAAGAAAAGAACAGAAAGGCAGAATTTAAAATTATAAGATACTATTGCTAGCACTTGATATCGGTCACTATGTTACACCAGCTTGGCTGCGAGTGTTGGTTGTGATATGATGTCAAAGTGTCGGACAGAGCTACTTTTTTTTTGGTAAGAGTCAGGCACAGCCATTTTTGTCGGAAGAAATTTCATTTTCTTTAGTATAAAATGAAGAAATAAACTGTTCTTTATCTTATACTCACATGTAGCCAAATAAAGTGTCAAAGTAAGATATACCCGATATCTTATAATGAATACGAACATACTAAAATTTAAGAAAACCAGTCAAATTTTCTAGAATTCTAATACGAGCATTTTACAGACAGATGGGACCCTAAATCTAGAATTCTTTTCCATTTCCAATGAAGCCAAAGACCTGACTATTATTTGGCATTGAATTATACAGAATAGCATAATTACTCATAAAATTAGAGCAATATTCCACCACAATCCAACCCCCAGCCCCACCATTTGCAGGATCCCTTGAGACATTGGGGTAATGTTGTTGTGTAGAGCACTAAAAAAAGAATTGCAAATGTTTATATCTAGTCATAATAGGTAACTAGTTGAGTCAATAAACAAGTGAATAAAGATATGAACACTCACACGATCTAACCCGGCTGGAAGCGGGTCAACCACAAAAGTGGGGATCTCTCCCATCAAATCGTCAGGCCTCCCAGAGTGCAGAACCCTAGTGAACCCTCCAAAATCAGATCCGGGCAAATCCTTCTGCTTCTTATACCAATAATACATAATTCGACACTGCCATTTGCTATAAGGGGCATCAGTAGCAGTCAAAGCCACATGGAAGGGCGCTTTTCCTCTCTTTAGTGACTTCAAGTTAGCAGGAAACTCGGTTACCGGATCAATCAATATCCTATTTTCCTGAACATTCCCTAACGATTTCCTTGAGCCTAAACTTCTATTGTGGACTACCATAGTTATCAAATTATATGTTGCAATGAAAAACCCAAGAGACAGAAGAATCAACAGAAACGGAGACGTCCGACCCATGTTCTTCCTTCCTAACATTACTAATCAAATATACACAAGGCAAAACGCTCCAAAACCCCAAACTTTAATTCAAAATCTAATCATAATCTTATATCAACCTATAAATTCAACACTTTTTTCACTACAATCAGATAAATTAGTGATTGAGCACACCACTATAAGTCAAAGCTTCGATAATCAATCTGCAGGAAAAAAACATCAAATATGATAAAAGTCAAAGCATGGGCACACCACAAATGAACAACATATCAGAAAAGTCAAAGCATTGGCAACAAGAACTATGTACAGCCCTATGAGAATTGAAAACGCATTAAATGTTCAATTAGTCTTGTGTAAGGCCGCCTTGTTTAAAAGCGGATTCAAATCTATGTAAAACCGCCTTACACAAGCATTTGGGTTAAATGTTATTCGACAAATCAACAGAAAGATCAAAACTGTAACCCACCAATAATGAGCACAACCCAGTTCCAAAATCAGGAATCAAAGAGAAAATACGAAGGGGATTAACCAATATTATATGGTGGTAGTAATACTAGGTAGATAATAAAGATCAAATAGTAAAATGGGGGACAAATGCATGAAGACGTAAAAGTCAAGGCATTAAATTATGGAAACAAAAAGAAAGTGGCAGCTTACAATAATCATAACATACCTTATTGAATCCCCAACAAAGAGGATTGTTTAATTTAATTTAATTTAATTATTGTGATCCAATTGAAGTGGGTTTTATATGAGAGAAAGAAGAAAAATTGGATTGAAGAAACGTAGGGATTTCCTGTGGAAAATTGAAGCAAATAGTGACAGTATGTGACAGTTTCGATAAAATGAAATAGGTGGGGGACATTTAACCATATAATTCTAAAAAATGAAATACTACATGACAACTTGTATTTGTAATGTCCCTGCTCTTACACAGTTACACGTTTTCTACTCCCACTTCTCAAGTTATTGTTTTCAAGTGTTGGGTCAATTTGTTGTTCTCAAAACATTTGGTGAACGTGCTTATACGTATGTTTAAACTGAAAGTTTCATTTTGTTACACCCAAAATTATAAGTATAAGAACAAGTAAGACGAAACATATTCTTTTTATGAGTAGTTCTTAGTATTTAACAATTTTTAATGGTGTAACAATTGCTACATAAGAAACAACTTTTAACATAAAATAAAATCATGAGTAGTTCTTATGATTTAACGGAAATTTGGATTGAACAATTGAAGGCTTGAGCTCTTGAAGCTCTCAGATTGAACAAAACACGACTCAACAACTCGATTAGTAGAAAATCGGATTCAACAACACCAATTAATTAATTTAAATTACTTCACACTTTCATATACTCCGTATTTATTATTATACATTCTTTTGATAATAATGATCATGATTTATACTCTAAGATTGTAATTTGTAAGATAAATAGAAGAGACTGAATTGAATTAGGAAGAAATGAATTGAAGTGAAAGAGTACTTATAAAGTTGTAAAATACAGTATTATGAGAAAGAAGAAAAAGAGGAAGATGAACGGTGATGAAGACGAACGTTGATAATCCCTCAACGGTCAAGTTTCTCGGGCCAAAAGCCAGGTCGTGCTCATGCCTGGCCGTGCCATGCTCCTCGTGTCGGGCCGGGCCCAACACAAAATTTTCCAAAATTCAGCGACACAACCACCCCCAGGCCCGCCGTGCCTTTGTGCCGGCCCACACAGTAGCTTGTGCCCATGCCGGGACGTGGCTGTGCTCGGGCGGCCCGTCGTGCGCAGGCCCGTTTTGCCAGCTCTAACCAAAGCCATCATATGGCAAAAAACTCATCTTTGAAACCCTTTAATCATCCTAGGGTAGTACGAATTACCTTGCTTGACAACAATTATCTGAAAAGATGCCAAATTGTACCCTCTAATTTTAGCTATGCTTGACAACAATAGCAAACCACTGTATTTTTAGAACAATAGAAATGAGACATAATAAACACATTACAGGATTTCCCAAAAAAAGTAATGAGGTATTTGTTCCCAAAAAAAATCACGCAAAATAACTTGACAAAATAAATTTCTTCCCCACCCGCCTAAGTACCTAACCATTTCGATAACATAATGATTAATAAACCATGTTATTTCGAACGGTCACCGTATCTGCACAACACGATAATAGATAGTCCATTTTAAGGTAAAACATTCAATTTTTTTTGTTTCTCATAATAACTGTGACCGACTAATACTGACTCTCCTGCAGCAGAAGCTTGCATCCGGGTCTAAGTAAGTCTTCCAATGAAAAAGGGAAGATTCCAAGTTCAACATTTGCCTTTGAGCCGCAATGTGAATGTTTGGAGAGCTAAAAGAACTTGCTTTAACCTTACTTTGGCGTCTTCATCGATCAAGTTACCTTCACTATCAAACTTGGCTGGAGGTTGGAATGCTTGCAAGAAAAACTCGGGCTTATTGATGAAGTGAAGATCGAGAAATACTCCAATTTGTCGAAGATGATATTGGGATCTCCCACCTCCAAAACCTCCTCCGGCACTTACTATTGCAGCAGGCTTATCTGCCCAAACATTTGGTGATCTTGAAGCCCAATCTATTGCATTCTTCAAAGGAGCTGACAACCAGAACAATGGTATAGAATGAGTTTAGCATTCAATGGCCGAAACGACACCACTTCTTTTATAAGTCATTAGTATTCCACTGAAGTCTAGGAGTCAGTGACTCCATGCAATATGGAGCAGTTCTTGAGCAATCGACAAAATCACGATCGATAGAAAATGGAAAAAAAAAACACTTATTTTGTAAGTCATGATGTTTTAACAGAGACTTCTTTTTTAAATCATCAGCGTGCCCACTGAAGTGTAGGAGTCAGTGACTCCAAACAACAATCAAAATAATTGGTCCATATGTATCCATTCATAAGCAGTACAAAGATCAATGTTTTTAAACTTGACTCATGGTTACATACTTACATGGTGTAATTCCACTATGTCAGAAACTGCAGATGATGCCAATCCTCTGCCATTGTTTGACAATAACTTATCTCTGCATTAGTCGTGCTATAATTATTCACTCCGTTTTTTTGACACACTTTGTTATACACTCATATGATAGTGAGTATGATACCTATTACTTAGTCCTGACTTATGGCAAACAAGTCATATGATAATTATGACGTAGTCCTGACTTATGGCAAATAAGTCATCCAGGTTATGACTTAGGTTATTATGGGTTTGGGTCATTTTTCTTTTCTTTTTTTTGCATTCCTATGAGGTAAGTTCAGGTATGGGTTAATTCAAGTTCAAATCGCGAAATTACGAGCCAGTTCAATGAGATAGCTTTGGGCCTTAACTATTTGGCTTTTTGTTCAAATCAATCATTTTGGATCATAATGAATACGGATACAAACATCTTAAACTAGGAAGGTCATATAATGATCACGTCCCATTTGATGAGGTGCAAGGAGACGTTAGGAAGGAATTTAGACATTCACAATGAAGGCTAAAGTCAATTCATACAGATAACGGTCAATTTCAGATCATTCTCCAATAATCATCAAAGTGCTATATGTTGCATCTTGCAACAGCAACATGCCAACATTAGAAGAATGTTAAATTTAACCCAAGTATACTAATGGACTCTTGAAAGTATATACTACTGAATCTTGCACCCTTTTGACAAAGGAGTAATCATACATATATATAACCATATTGACCAACCCACAGAAACCAAAACAAGTCTCAATTTGACAAAATACGCCACCATACAAAGTTTCTGATTTTAGATTTCTAAAATGCAGTCCATGCAGACCACTTATGTGACCTCCACTCCACTAAGTAGTACTCCGCAATTAATTGCATCCGGTTTTTATACTCCTTTCATCCAAATTTTATCCCAAAGTTATTGTCCCTTTTTAAATTTAGTAAGGAAATAGTTTGATTACCTAATATTGCCCCAAGACGATTAGCTACCAGCCTACCATCATCTCCTACCTCATACCATCGTCTCAACCCTCTTTAATTTAAGGGGTAAGGAAAAGGGACGATAAAAATGAGATGGATGAAGTATAAAGAAAAATACAGATAGTGATAACGGGATAAAATATGATAAAAAAAAAAGAACACTACCAAAAAGATAGGCAAAGTCACATAATAAAATCTAGAACACTTGGCAAATACCCACGAAACAACACAAATTTCAGCAGTCATTGATCTCACAACAAACACCATTTCATGACTGGATGTATGAGATAGACAGGGAGAAGAGATGGGGTGTGTCATGTACAGGACATAAAGTAGGTATGAGAGAGATAAATGGCGTATAAAGCAAGAGTAATCAAGTACATCACTTTGATATAATAGAAAACGAGCAAGTACTAGTGTAGAATGGATGCAAACTCCATGATAGGACTCAATCAATCCTAAAAACAGTCTCGTATAAGTCACTCCCTTCATTTCCTACCACGTCTTTTTCCTTAGTTCGTAGAATCCCTCCGCCTTGGCCATTTGTTGACCATTTCCATTTTAGTGTTTCTCATTCATTTGTTTACCTTTCTATATAAGAAGGGAGGTTTTCTAAGTGTATTTTGATCTCCCAATAGGACTACTGTCCACTTGTTGTCCCAACAAATGGTAAACAAATTAGCGGGGCGGAGGGAGTATTAATTACATCCAACCAAAGCAAAAGGAATGGAATAAGTTGAATAATGGTCCTAAATATTTGAGTTGGAAAGCACATGGGAGTGATTAATTATTGCAGGAGAGAAGTTGAATTATGGTCCTAAAAGAAGGTATGAATCCGGAAACATACTAGCAATAGAGTAATTATACTCAGGAGAAGCAAAAAGAAGAGCATCAGCTTGAATAATCTTGTCACGAAACGCTTGGACAGCAGCCGGATACTTGCCGTCCACCTCAAGATCGGTGTTGATCATCGGCAATGGTGAAATCTCGATGTACTCAATCGTCATTGCCTCTAATTCCTTTGATTCTGAGCATATCTGCTTCGCTGTTTACAAAATAAAATTATTCAGATTTTCGATTACAGATAAATAAATAAATCAATAAAGGGTTTAGTTTTAGAATGGAAAACCAGCACGAAGAAGACCGCGGTTGTAGGAACCTTTGCGAAGGGACCCACATATGGCGGCCACGTTGATTACTTGTTTCACTGCTACTGGTGTCGTCGCCATTTTTATACTTTACAACTTATTACAACTCTTCACCTGCCTAATCAATCATAACAAAATCATCTCCTTTTTGAATTTCTTTACCAAGCCCTACCCCTTATCAAGTGTCCCCGTCTCGCTTGGCGTCACAAGGTCTACATTCTTCTACTCAAATTCAAACTACCTATTTACTTTTAGGTGGTATTCGAGGCAATATTTTGACAGCATTTTCTTCCTTAATATATAAAATTAAGATCAATTGTTAAAAACACCCTTATATTTTTCACCTTTTAAAATTAATACCTTTATCAAAATTTTTTAAAACATTAATAGTTTAGACTGCTACTCCGATAAAAAATTGGTACCTTAAGTGAATTCAGACAAAAAAAAATGGCATATTCCGTTCACTTATTAAATTTCCATCCAAAATCCATATTTTCTTCCCATTATACCCTTATACTATGTTGAGTCTTTGGCCCTATTCTTTTGGGCTGAATAGGAGCTGAACTGAACTGAACTGAACTTATACGAGCTGAACTGAACTTATAGGAGCTGAACTGAACTTATTGAAGCTGAACTGAACTGAACTGAACTTGTAGGAGCTGAACTGAACTTATAGGAGCTGAACTGAACTGAACTTATAGGAGCTGAACTGAACTGAACTTATAAGAGCTGAACTGAACTTATAGGAGCTGAACTGAACTGAACTAAACTTATAGGATCTGAACTTTTCTGAACTTAATTTTACTTAATTGAATAGAATTTATAGAATCTAAAATTTACTAAACTGAACTTTATTACATAAGGTAAGATAATAACATAATTCCAATTTATATACATTGGTTTGTTCAAATAGATTACTACGTTGACATCATCTTTATCTGTATCTTTATCTTTTGGAAAGGACTGTCATAAAAAAAAGTATACTCTAAAACATAAGGTAAGATAATAACATAATTCCGATTTATGTACATTGGTTTGTTCAAATAGATTACTACGTTTGCATTACGATAAAAATAAATAAATCACATATTAGATCGTTTTCTAACCATCTATTTCCATATCATCATCTTTCTCATCACTTTCTTCTTTATCTTCACTATCACTCGTAACAACGAATCTATTGCCTCGCCAAATGTTTTTTACTATCTTGTTTCGTACCTTTAACATGGTTTTTTTCCGCTTATCATCAAACATGCCCAAATCTACTGTTCCTTGAATATTCACGTCATGTTGTATAATAGGTATTCCAAGAGTATGCATCCTTATAAAATTATGGAGTGTGAATGTATAAAACAATAATAGACATTTGATACTTTTGTGACATTCGGGGCATATTTTTTAACACCCACCTTTTTTTCAAATGACCAAATGTCATTCCACTAATTAATGTCAAATGTTTTTATATCGGTTTTCATAAATAATATATTCCGTATAACTTTTCTGAACTTAATTTGTAAGAATTGAATTTTTCTGAACTGAACTTATAAGAGCTGAACTGAACTGAACTGAACTTATAGGAGCTGAACTGAACTGAACTTATAGGAGCTGAACTGAACTGAACTTATAGGAGCTGAACTGAACTTATAGGAGCAAATGGGAAATCAATGGTTTCCCACTTGTCCTCTCACTTGCAAGCTTGTAAGAGGGATCCGACCCGTCACAAGCTTGTGACGGATAGTGACCGTCACAAGCAAGATGTTGAATAGGAGGGAGTATTATTTACTAGACAATATTATAAGTGACCTTAAATCATAAATCTAATACTAATAATATTACTACTATAGTAGTATATATGTTGTAATTAGATATTTCAAACAAAAGTTTTCATAAAACTATTTTATGAGAAATGTATTGAGATAAGGAGATGAATTTTTGCATAAGAATCTTATCTTAAGAAATGAGAACTTATTCTCCTCTTGTAGGGTGGGGTGTAGCCGGTTTCAAGGCCCATTGGAAGTGCCAAACATGCTTCCACTTTTGGTCTTACCAAAACACTAGCTTAGGTATAAGTAGTATTAGGTGTGATCATTGTGTTTTATTATTAAAACCAACAACCAATTAACACCCTAAATCTACCCACCATAACCGGCCCCCACTTAAAATGGAGTCCATTTTATCTTTGTAATTTTGTCACTTGTAATGTGGTATGTCATGTACCATGTTACATGTCATTTCGGTAGGTAAATATATATTTAACAATTTAAATATCATTTCACATTATGTAACAAAATAAATAGTAATTCGTAATTACATATATAAAACGGGTCACATTAGGTCCGGTTAATATAATCTACAACCCTTTGTAATTATAATCAACTAATTAATTTTATCTCAAATTGTTTCATAAACAATAATCAATTTTAGTAATATAACATTTTAATTACCAAATTGTGTCTTATTTAATCACATTACAATAAGACATAAAATTCTCACTCACAAATAAAATTTGTTCAATTTAAGGATTTAATTAATCTGTATCGGTATACAATTAATTAACTTTTCATTTAAGGGAATGATCCTATAAGTGTGACCTTAAGATATTAACTGATCATCACCGTCATACGACAGTAACGTCAAACTCTAGCAAGCCAATCGTTATCGATTAATGTTGACCAGTTGACTATAATATCTATCATCCCTTTGCATTGTATTCTTATTATTGACATTTAATTCAATGATCGCACTATTGTTGAGGACACTTACTCCAACAAATCCTACTTGTATCTCTGCTTTTTAGGAAAGGTTATTTGTGCCCTCCAATTTCCTAGTTATTCTCATTTATACCCCTCAATTATATGCTAATATCACTTGTACCTCGACTCGATAGCGGTCTTCTTAGCTTTGAGGGTAAAAGATAAAGAATACATGAGTAAATAAACTAGTGTAACATCTTTGAAAATTCATGCGGTAAAGAAGTGGGAAAGAATTGTACATGAAAGTTGACGATAAAGTGGAGATGAAGGGTAAGAGATGCATGGTAAAGAGGAAATAGAGTTATATAAAATAAATTTGGAGAGAAAAGTGATGTTCGTTGAAGAGAAAACATATATTTCGATGAGGATATTTTTCTTCATATTGTTTACATAGCATTTAACATCTTATTTAACAGTACTTATGTACCGTCATTTATATATTATGTTAATTGTGTGTTTGTGCATGGGAATGGGTTGGTTAGCTTATGAGGGGACTGAACACCCATCTCGGTTGATATGGGGGGATGTCTCGGTCGAGACAGACCCGTCTCGGTCGAGACATTCCTTGTCTCGGGCGAGACGGGCTCTAGTGGCTAGCTCGCGTGTTTCCCTAATTTCCTCAACTTAATTTATTAATTATTGCTTTTAATAGATAATACTCCTAACTTGACTAAACTACTTTAACCCTAATTAAACCCTCCCCTAACCTTTGCTTAGACTTTCTTGATTATTCACAACTCAAATAAAAAAAACCTAATAGAGAGAGAGCCCTTTGAATTGGAGATCTAGGGAGAAGAGATCATCAATCCTTTAGTCCTTTGGTGGTAAGTTCTAACTACTTTTATAATACTGTAATCTTGACCTAGTATAATGTTTACATCACCTTATGTCTATATTAATGAATTTAATCCTTAGAAATCAATCTAGGAAGGTGATGAATGATAGTTGGTACTAGTTAGTGGTTAGATTCGTTATTATATGATTGTAGGTAGCGACTTCATAGAAGAAATGTTTTAGATCTTGCGTTTTGCTTGTGCGTGAAGAATTGCGAAAAGGTAACGCCTGGAAAGGACCCGTCTCGGGAAAGACATGGGTGTCTCGGCCGAGACACGGCTGGTCTCGAACGAGACATGCCAGTTGTTATAGTTGTTTATCGTGTTGGTTTTTTTTTTGTTGATTAATGATGTTGTATGGTCTGTATTGATTGATATGATGGTTGTAAGCAAGTCTGATATGAGTTTATTGAGTGATATGATGGTTGTGTGCAAGTGTATTTTGAACTATGTTGTGATTAATGATGATTGTGTTACTCAGATGCCGATCTGCAGATCGAGGAGATCGTTAGGCGTTCAAAGTTTATATTTATGTTGAGATGCCGATCTGCGGATCGAGGAGGTCGTTAGGGGTTCGGAGCTTTTACATGAATTAAATTGTGCTGCCAACCTGCGGGTTGAGGAGGTCGTTAGTCATTAGGGGATCAGAGTAATATTGATATCATTGAGTATTATTGATTATTGACGACTGTTGTTGATTATTGTCATAATGTTTAACTTATTGCGTAGTATGTTACCCTACTCAACCTTTGGTTGACCGTGTGTGCTTTATTATTCTTATTTCTAAACTTCTGCGGTGATCCTCTTGGTAATTTCCGATCATTGGGTGAGGAGTGAGTCGTACATGTTTGCAATAAGCGTGATGTGCCTTGGCTGTGGATGGAAAGTGGGACGTGTCAGATGAGACAGTTAGAGGAGTCATCACCATTTGATTTATAATTAAGTTATTTCAAATAAAGTCTCCCGCTTATGTAATCAATTAGACATAATTTGACATTTGGTTGTAAGACGGTATTTATTTATGCAATTTGGTTTGAGATAGTTAAGTTAAAGTACTTCTATTGTTATCTTTGATATTATTGGCCCAGGAAACTGAGACGGTAACAACTTTAGTTAACCAGGAATGTTTTGCCAAAGGCTCTTGGTTAAACGAGGGTGTTACAAAGTGGTATCAGATCGTAACGGTCTTGGAGGCCAACCAATGAACTTAATTAATCTAGGTGTCTAATTAAAATGAACCCCAGTTTGAAACTGTTAGGAGCCCCTCTTAGTATGGTTAGGGAGATGTTCTTAACTCGTACCATGACCCTCTCAGTTTTGAGCTGGTAATCGCGGTAATGTAAAGAGTGTGAGTAGTTAGAGTGTGATGTTATGTGCTTTAATAATGCCCTGAATATTGAAAGTCTAATGATAGCGTGATAGTGAAAAGATGATGGTATCAACATTGATAGAAATATGAATTGGAATCATGAGACACGAGGTTTTGAATATGAGGCGATGAATGAGAAAAGAAATGAATATTAAGTTTGTTGTGTGTGTTTTATGGAGACATGGCAACACCAAATTGTGTTGTGTCTAGTAGTACTTATTAGGGTCTTTTGTTTTACTTTTTACGGGTCATTAGCGTTGTTTTATGTTAACTTTAGTTTTTGTAATAATGTTATTATTTAGTAATTTGAGTCAATTTTGAGAGTTAAACCCGGAAGTCAACGAAAGTCAAACCCGAAACCCGAGACCCAAAAACCCGGAAATTGGAGTGGGCTAGCAATGAATCATCAAGGCAAGAAGACCAAACCCAATGGGTAAATGGAAGTCAAGGCGGGGCCAAAATCCAAGGGTCAAAGAAAGTCAAGAAGGAAAAACAAAGGAAAATCTGGCCGCACAGGACGCTGCCAGCGTCGTCAGGACACTGCCAGCGTCATCACGACGCTGCCAGCGTCCAATCTCAGCACGACATTTCTTCATTTCTCCGTCTTGTCTTTTGAAAGCCCACCTTTCAAGGCCCCTAGGTTTGCGGACCAAGGGTATATAAGAAGAAAACTGAAGAGAGAGAGGGGGCCAAGCATACAACATTGAACAACAATTTTTCCTTAGAATTTTCTCTCTAGTTTGTTCTTCATTTTTCGCTCTTGTAATTGGTTTGAATTTAAGCAAGGGTTGTAATATGAAGACTATGGGTAGCTAATTTCTTTATTACTTGGTGTAATTTGAACAAGTTCACACCTTTAGCATTGTATGACTCTCTAATCCTCTTCTTCCTTATTTAATGCAATTTGTTTATGTCAATCTTTTATGTTGAGTGAATGAATGTTTGGTTTGACTAGCTTGACATTTTGTTTACTTGATAAATGCTTGTTCTTGGTAGGAATTGTCACCCTATGCTTGAATGTGTGAAGTGAACTTGAAAGACTTCATCTTTGGTTTAAAGTTTGAGTCTTTTGGGTGATAAGTTGTATGTTGTGTGATTTTTACATGGTTTAATGTTGAATTGCATAATTCTAGCTTAATCCTTTGGTTGAATGCTTAAAGCTTACTCCTTTGTTTATGCTTATGTTTTAATAAGTGTTGATTAAGTTGTAAAGGGTCAATTTTGGGTGGTTTAATTCATGTTGACTATTTCTTAGGAGGTAGTATTAGATAAATAAGAAGAGAGGTAGAAAGAAGTCATCTTTGCTAATTGTGGTGTTACTTGGGATAATTACACTAAGTATTTTCTCTCATATTTGATAAATTGCATAGAAGGTGTTTGTGCTAGTGCCTAAACTAGAATTTCATGTTTCATGTTAACCCATCTTTTTACCCAAACTTCCCCAATTATGTTTTCCTACATGTTTTCCCATTGTGAATATCATAGTTTGTAATTAATTTAAACCTTTGTTAATTAGTGTCTTAATTAGTAATTAGTGCCTTAATTTGTGATTAGAGTCATTAGTTTTGTTAAAAGATATTTTGCAAGAGTCTAGATTAGATTATTTTAGCATTACCGCTTTCCCTTGGGTTCGACCCTTTTCTTACCCTTATTACCCTTTTATTTAGGTTGGTTTGAGTATAGGTAAGGTTTTATAAATTTTTATTTGGCCTAGTTAATTTGCGGAATTAACGACACCGTATTTTAGCCCCGTCAAATTTGGCGCCGTTGCCGGGGAAGACAATATAGCTAAATATCCAATTGAAACTCTTGTTAGTGTCATACTTTGTTTAGATTGTTTTTCAAATATTTCTTTTTGTATTGTTTGTAGGTTACTTGGTGTTGAAGTTACTAATTGTGTTGTTGAGTTGTTTTTAAAAGTTTATGCCTAGGTCACAAGAGGGACTTGGTGGCCAAGACATTGATCCATCCTCAAGTAGCATATCCAATTGGTTATTCTCAAATCCCCTCTATAGGAGACCTTTTTGGAGGGAGCCTAGTGAAGAGGAGTTGGAGAATAATATTTTACAAGAAAAAGCGGAGCAAGTATTTGAGTCACCACCGAGGATACCATCTCCATTGGACATCCTCTACCCACCCAATATGGAGGATAATAGAACAATTGGTGAGATCCGGGCAAGGAACTATGAGGAGCAACCACTATGTATTGCATATCCTCCCATGGGGGATGTAAACTTTGAGCTCAAGGGGTTCTCTGTCCATAACTTACCTAGATTCCATGGCATGGTGGGGAATGACCCAAATAGACACTTGGCCGAATTCCACATGATTTGCCAAGGTGCTATTCCTCAAGGAGTTACCGAAGACCAATAATTCAAGCTAAGGGCATTTCCGTTTTCTCTACAAGATGCCGCAAAGGAATGGCTCTTTTGTCTTCCGGCCCACTCCGTTACCACTTGGGTGGGTTTGAAGAAGAAGTTTCTTGAGAAATATTACCCGGATTCAAGGCACAATCACTCAAAGAAGCTCATCACTACCATTGAGCAAGACATGGGGGAGACCCTCTACGATTATTGGGAGCGTTTCAAAAGCCTTGTGGCAAGATGCCCGTATCATGGAATGTCGGGGGATGATTTGTTGACGGCCTTCAATGAAGGGCTGTGCCAAAACGACCAACGGATGATCATTGCCGCCACCGGAGGTGGAATTGATACACTTAATGTGGCCGAGGCCAACAATATTATTGAGAAGTTGGCGATGAACACAAGAAGCTACGGGAGGAAGGATGAAAGGGGAGGAAGCTCTAGAAATGTATCTTCCATGGAAGATCCTTATGCCTCTCAAAATCACAAAATCATGCAAGAGATGGGTGAACTTGGTTGTTAACAAAAGTAGCTCATTTTCTCAACACCCCGAACCACTTGAATGCTCATATTGTGGAGGTGACCATGCTACCAATACATGTTACATCATGATTGAACAAGGAGCCACTATGGAGAGCGTCAATGCTATGGGGTATGGGAATTACAATTCTAGGAACCCAAGTGGTGGAGGAATGTACAACCAAGTGGGAAACCGTGATCTTTTGGGGTGGGGAGGTGACAAGTAAAAGAGCTTTGAAAATGGTCAATTCAATCACTTGAGAGCCCAAAATCCCACCAAAAACCGGAACTCTAATTTCCAACAAAATCCCCAAAGAAATTTCAACAACCCAAGACCCAACAACTCAAATTTTCCAAGTAACCCCCAATCTCAAAGACAACCAAACCAAGGCCCCATTCAAGGGAATTCTTCCTCTCAAGGGAACTTGAGTGACATCTTGCAAACACTCCTTGCCAATCAAGAGAAAGATAGGGAGGAGGCACGAAGGGATAGAGAGGAAGCAAGGAAGGATAGGGAGGCTAACAACCTTAGGGTGAGCAACTTGGAAACCCAACTATCCCAAATGGCCTCAAATATGTCAAAATCCCAAGCCTCGAGCTCCACAAGATTCCCATCTCAAACCATTCCCCCACCTAGGGAAAATGCTAGTGCCATGACCTAGAGGGGAGGCAAAGAGTTGGAAGTAAACCCCCTTGGAAAAAGAAAGGAAAAGATGAAGAATCTTGAGATGGAAACCTTGGAGATTGAAGACCAAGGAGAATTGGTGGTTGGTCATGAAGAGCTATCGAAGAATGATAAAGGGGCATCCACAAGCAAGGACCCCAAGAGAGACACTTCAAGGAAGGGCAAAGACACTATTGAAGATGATTGTGACAACCCTCGCTGTGACACCCCGGCCCAAACCTTGGGTCGGGAGCGGTCACTCATGATAGCTCTCCAGGCTGTGTACATGGCCCACAGATCAACACGGGTCTTTTCCAGCGCATTTTGTCCTCACTCATGCACATCCCGGGAACCTTCCCAGGAGGTCACCCATCCTAAGACTACTCTCAGTCAAGCACGCTTAACTTTTGAGTTCTTTTGCATGGACAACCAGAAAAGAAAGTGCACTTTGTTGATATGAGTAGTACTTTCAATCCCTTTAAGCACTAGTCATTTAAGCCTCTCAATGGACCTCTTCAACTATTGTGGGGTGTTACAATCACCCCCACTTGAAGAACGCAACGTCCTCGTTGCGCCTGGGAGCATAACCGCTAACCCAGAATCCTCCCCCGCTAGGTTGGTGATCACAATGGAGCGTATAACAACTGCCTCCATCACCAGACGGTCGCAGGGTTTCTCTGATACCATTTGTGACACCCCGGCCCAAACCTTGGGTCGGGAGCGGTCACTCATGATAGCTCTCCAGGCTGTGTACATGGCCCACAGATCAACACGGGTCTTTTCCAGCGCATTTTGTCCTCACTCATGCACATCCCGGGAACCTTCCCAGGAGGTCACCCATCCTAAGACTACTCTCAGTCAAGCACGCTTAACTTTTGAGTTCTTTTGCATGGACAACCAGAAAAGAAAGTGCACTTTGTTGATATGAGTAGTACTTTCAATCCCTTTAAGCACTAGTCATTTAAGCTAATCAATGGACCTCTTCAACTATTGTGGGGTGTTACACTCGCGAATGCGGAAATATAAAACATACAAGCATGTGAAATAATATGCGGAAATACGGTATTTTAAAAACTTTTATACATGCAAGATAGATAAATCGAGGAGTGTCAAAATATTACAAACTAAGTACGAAATACAACAAAGAGACGGGGTCTCTCAAAATGTTAGCAAAGAACAAGTGTTTAGCAAAACTAGCTAAAATCGTCTAGAGGTGAAACTTCCAGGGACAACGCCCGCTAGCTCAAACCCGAACCCAAAATAGTCAAGCAAAAAGCCATCCATGCAAGCAACCTGTTCATTCATGAAAAACATGAACGCCACAATCAGTGGGGAGTAACTCCGGGTTCTCCCAGCCATATCACATTACACGTACATAGAAGGAAATACAAAAGTAGAGCATGCATACATATAGATATACATGTGAGATACGATAAGGATAGATAGGCAATTCAATATATAATGATAAGAGCATATGAAATACAAATCCGAATCCATCATGTTATACAAAGACTCGGGGAAGACACTCTTAGGCAACCGAATACGCTCACTAGGGCTTGCATCTCACCGTTAGTGGTATAAGTTTGATAAGATTGAGACTCGACAGACAAACCAAGTCAAGTCATGCGATGATCACAATAAATCCAACATATTATCATCCATTCACGAACCAAGACATTGACGGTGTCCAATCATGCAATGACCATGAACAAGATCATGAAATCACGCATTCAAGAACGACACAAGACGACAACTCTCACGGTAAATGAAACGCACTAGCAACGTGTACATGGCAAGTATGATTAAC
>JAIUZE010074480.1:0-32040 GCA_022085475.1 Heliosperma pusillum | reverse complement strand
ATAATATGCGGAAATATGGTATTTTAAAAACTTTTATACATGCAAGATAGATAAAACGAGGAGTGTCAAAATCTTACAAACTAAATAAAAATACCACAAGAGACGTAGTCTCTCAAAGTGTTAACAAAAGACAAAGTAATTAGCAACTAGCTAAACAACGTCTAGAGGTGTTTCATCCAGGGACAACGCCCGCTAGCTCACACCCGAACCCTAAATAGCATAAGCAAAAAGCCATCCATGCAAGCAACCTGTTCATTCATGAAAAACATGAACGCCACAATCAGTGGGGAGTAACTCCGGGTTCTCCCAGCCATATAACATTAAACGTACATAGAAGGAAATACAAAAGTAGAGCATGCATACATATGGATATACATGTGAGATACGATAAGGATAGATAGGCAATTCGAGATATAATGATAAGAGCATAAGAGTTACAAGTCCGAATCCATCATGTGATACAAAGACTCGGGGAAGACACTCTTAGGCAACCGAATACGCTCACTAGGGCTTACATCTCACCGTTAGTGGTATAAGTTTGATAAGATTGAGACTCGACACACAAACCATGCCAAGTCATGCAATGACCATGAATAAATCCATCATGTTATCATCCATTCAAACATACCAATACATAGACGATGCCCAATCATGCAATGACCATGAATAACATCATGAAATCACGCATTCAAGAACGACGACTCAACGACGACATCTCTCACGGTAAATGAAACGCACTAGCACCGTGTACATGGCAAGTATGATTAAAAGGCATCCACGGGATATAACATTTCCCTGAACGCATACACGATGCTACATTTCGTATATGTAGACTAATTTCCTCCTGGTAGGAACGATAATAAATACCCGGTCCTAGTCTAAATCTGGCCAGAATCCCGAAATCACATTTTCCGGTTCGACATGCGATAAACGTTTCGCATCCAAGACTCGGTCAATCATTAACGCCGAGTACCCCAAATTCGGTAGAGCAATTCACGAAAGAGGCGGAAAAGAGCACAAGCCTCATAACAAGCGGTACGCTACATGCAAATAACACCACCTCGCAAGTACACAACATTTGACGGCCGGGTCGATCAACGCAATGCGTTCAACTCCCAACAACGTCGTCGTATGCCCACTAACACATGCATTTAAGCAGTAGGATACCTCTCCGTTCCGACATTCCAGCCTTACGAACGGGAAGGTAGCCAAGGGAATGAGAGTACAAAGCACAAGACGAAATAGTGCTCAAACCGTATCATTTGTAAAAACCGACTCAAAGTGGAAACATACCAAAAACCGTCACAAAACATGTGATACAAGCGAATGAAATGTCATATATTCAAAACATTAATATTATAAGTCACTACGTAAAATTATACGATAAACGAACGATCGGAATTATTATAAATGAAAACCGTAAACAAGAGATTCAAACAACATTCACCAGGTGCCAGCCGGTCAGGCTGACCGGCTGTCGGTCTACCGGCTAAGGCCAAACCTCATGTGAAAACCAACATGAAACATCAGTGTGTAGGTGACCGGCTGCCGGCTACCCGGCTGGGACCAATAGGCATATGAGAAAATCAAAGGGGAAGGAGGGGTGTCTCAGCCGGTGGTCTGACCGGCTGCCGGTCGACCGGCTGAGACCTAACTCATGCTTAAACTTCAACGTAACAACAACAATATACAGCCACTGTCCCAGCCGGTGGTCTGACTGGCTGCCGGTCGACCGGCTGGGGTCCAATTCACACGAAAATGCCAAAATCACCAAGGATCAACTTTTATTAATTATCGACTATCATTCTAATTCATCAATTCTCATATGAATACTCAACAAACGATATATACCATCATCAACACAATTACTAAACTCACTAATCATATTCTAAATACGATTTCTAGCATAGATAACATGTAAAACACGTAAATGATATCGAGTAACCCTTCACTGTTACCTTAATGCGTCTTCACTACTCGTCAAGCTCCTCTTCAATTAGAAAATAGTCTTTGTCGGGATCTTGGAGGTCACCACCTACAAATAGATCATAAAAGATGAATTTACTTCACCTTGAGAAAGACGGAAAGTTTGAAAAGCGAGAAAGACGGTAATTTTATTATCAATACGGATAGAGGAAGGTAAGAGGGGAAGAATAAGACGAACTTACGAGAATTTCAACAAGAAACGAACGAGATATGATGATTCAAAGATGGATCAAAAAGGGAGGCAAGGGTTTTGATTTTGCTTAAGGAAGAAGTAAGGTTTTGTGTTTGAGTGAATGAGAAATAGGTTAAGGGAGTATGAGTATGTATGAGGAAAAAGTCAAGGAAAGTCAAACTCGCCTTAAGACGGGATTCTCATGGAATCTCGCGGAAACTCCAAATACGAACTCGGAAATTCTAAATTCGACTCGGAATAATAAATTTACGATTAAAACTATATTTCACTGAAAAGTATTCGTAAAATATTTTCATTATAAAAATAGGGTACATTTCCGGGTGTTACAATGATGGAGTGGAGGAGTACATACCGGAAGTCCCATTTCCTAGTGCTTTGATAAGCACAAGAAAGTATGCCAAGGAGAATGACTTATATGAGACTTTCCGGAAATGTGAGGTAAACATTCCTCTTCTTAACTTGTTGAATAGTGTCCCTAGGTATGCAAAGTTCTTGAAAGAACTTTGTACACCTAGGAGAAATCCTAAGAAGGGAACCCATAAGGTTAGGGTAAGTGAACATGTGTCGGCAATTTTCAAGCAAAATTTACCGAAGAAATGTGGAGACCCGGGCATGTTCACTATCCCTTGCACTATTGGAGGAAAAAGTTTTAAACGTGCCATGCTAGACCTTGGGGCTTCTTTAAACGCCATGCCCCTATCTATCTATGAGACCCTAGGCTTAGGACCTTTGTCTAAGATCGGGGTGGTCATTCAATTAGCCGATAGGTCTAGTGTCTATCCCAAGGGCATGGTAGAAGATGTGCTAGTGGAAGTCGATAATCTTGTCTTCCCGGCGGATTTCTACGTCTTAGATATGGAATCTAACTCTAGTGCCACCCCTCTCCTTCTTGGTAGGCCGTTTATGAAAACTTCAAATACCAAGATCGATGTTTCAAACGGGTGTTTGACGATGGAGTTTGAAGGGAAAAGATTAACGTACAATATATATGACTCCATGCGACACCTGAGTGACCATCAATCTTATTTCTTCTTGGATATCTTTGAACCATTAGTGAATCAAATGTATAAATTTTGTGATAGAGACCCACTCGAAGTAGCTTTAACTAACAACATGGAAGAGGAAGGTTTGCGTTTGTTGTTGGCCGTTGATGTGCAGGAATGTCTTGAAGACTTGGAAAAGGAAGAGGCCCTAGAGACATATGAGGAACTCAATATCATAGACATGCTGAAAACAGGGCAAGGCCGTGGATGACGTTGCCAGCATCCCACGACGCTGCCAGCGTCCCAGGACGCTGCCAGCGTCCTGCTTTGGCAAACCTGTCCGAGTTATTTGCTTTAAGTATTCCACTCCACAAGCCCCTCCCTTCCATAATCCAGCCCTTGAAGGTCGAGTTGAAGACCCTCCCAAGCCATTTGAAGTACATCTTTCTAGGGGACAAGAACACCCTACCACTTATCATTTCAAGCACACTCACCGAGGACCAAGAAGACAAATTGGTAGCATTACTTCAAAAGCATAAGGATACATTTGGTTGGAGCATAGCGGACCTAAAGGGGATAAGCCCGGTGACTTGCATGCACAAGATACGGCTTGAAGTGGATGCCAAACCGGTCCGACAACCCCAAAGGAGGCTCAATCCACCAATGGCGGAGGTAGTGCAAGAAGAGGTAATTAAACTATTGCAAATGGGTATCATCTTCCCTATTTCCGACTCTCGTTGGATTAGCCCAACTCAAGTCGTACCCAAAAAGGGAGGAGTGACGGTAGTCAAGAATGCACAAGGAGACTTGGTCTCCACCCGACCACAAACCGGTTGGAGGGTGTGTATTGACTACCGCCGCTTGAATGCGGTTACATTGAAAGACCATTTCCCGCTACCATTTATTGATCAAATGTTAGAAAGACTAGCGGGAAAAGCTTTCTATTGTTTCCTTGACGGGTACTCGGGGTATTTTCAAATCCCAATCGCACCCGAGGACCAAGTCAAGACCACATTCACATGCCCATTCGGTACATTTGCTTATCGCCGTATGCCCTTTGGTTTATGTAATGCACCGGGAACTTTTCAACGGTGCATGTTGAGTATTTTCTCCGACTATGTAGAAAGGATCATAGAAGTATTCATGGACGATTTCACCGTCCATGGGGACTCCTATGATGCATGTCTAAAACACCTTGCTCTTGTCTTAGAGCGATGCCAAGAGTCCCATCTCATTTTAAACTCCGAAAAATGTCATTTCATGGTAACTAGTGGCATCGTTTTAAGACATGTAGTGTCGGAAAGGGGGGTTGAGGTGGATAAGGCTAAGGTTGACATTATCAAAACCTTACCTTATCCCTCTAACACCCGAGACATTAGGTCTTTTCTCGGACATGCCGGTTTCTACCGGAAATTTATTAAGGACTTTTCCAAGATTGCTAACCCCTTATGCAAGCTTTTGCACAAAGAAGCGGAGTTTGTCTTTGATGCCTCTTGTAGGAAAGCTTTCGATGATTTGAAGGATAGATTGGTCACCGCACCAATTATTCAAGCACCACAATGGGATCTTCCATTTGAAATCATGACCGATGCAAGTGACTACGCATTGGGAGTGGTTTTGGGTCAAAAGAGTGACAAGGGACCCCATGTGATCCAATATGCTTCTACCCTTTTGAATGATGCTCAAAAGAACTATTCTACGACGGAGAAGGAGTTCCTTGGTGTGATTTATGCTCTAGAAAAATTCCGATCTTATCTCTTGGGCACAAAGGTGATCATCTACACCGATCATGCCGCCATTAGATACCTTGTGGCAAAGAAGGATGCAAAACCAAGGTTGTTGAGATGGATCCTTCTCCTAAGTGAGTTTGATGTGGAAATAAAAGACAAGAAAGGAGTGAAGAATGTGGTGGCAGATCATTTGAGCCGGCTAAACCATGAAGGAAGACCATCATGCCCTCTTGAGGAGGTTGAAGGAGGTCTCCCTCATGAGTCACTTTATGCTATACAAGTGGAGGAGCCATGGTATGCTACCATGGTCAACTATTTGGTGACAAAGCGGCTTCCAAGCCATTTCTCTTCTCATCAAAAGAGCAAAGTAAAATCCGATGCAAAGTACTATACATGGGATGATCCTTACTTGTGGAAGTTTTGCCAAGATCAACTTGTGAGAAGATGTGTGCCCGAAAGTGAGATTCCTTCCATCTTACATCATTGTCATGACTATGCTTGTGGAGGGCATTTTGGGCCCCAAAGAACCGCGAGAAAAGTGCTTGAATGCGGTTTCTTTTGGCCAAGCCTCTTCAAAGATGTCCATAAATTTGTAAAAACTTGTGACCGATGTCAAAGGGTGGGGAATTTGACAAAAAGAAATGAGATGCCACAACAACCCCTTCTATATTGTGAAATCTTTGATGTGTGGGGAATTGACTTTATGGGCCCCTTTCCTAATTCCGGTGGTTATTTATACATCCTCTTGGCGGTAGATTATGTGTCAAAATGGGTTGAAGCAATTCCTACCCGCACCGATGATGCCAAGGTGGTAGCCATTTTCATCCAAGAGAACATATTCTCCCGGTTTGGTTTTCCAAAGGCTATCATTAGTGATAGGGGTACCCATTTTTGCAACAAGGTGATTGGAGGCCTTCTAAAGAGGTATGGGTGAATCATAAAATTTCCACGGCCTACCACCCACAAACAAACGGGCAAGCCGAACTCTCAAACCGTGAAATAAAAGGAATCCTTGAAAAGACGGTTAATCCGGATAGAAAGGATTGGAGCAAGAGGCTAGTTGATGCGTTGTGGGCATATAGGACCGCTTTTAAAACCCCCATTGACATGTCCCCATTCCGTCTCATCTATGGCAAGGCTTGCCACCTCCCTGTGGAGGTTGAGCACAAAGCCTATTGGGCCATCAAATCTTTCAACCAAAACCAAGATGAGAGCGGTATGCACCGAAAGCTTCAATTACAAGAACTTGAGGAAATTCGCCAAGATGCGTATGAGAACTCCTCCATCTACAAGGAGAAAACAAGAAGATGGCATGATGGGATGATAAACCGTCGGGTTTTCAAGGAGGGCGATCAAGTTCTTGTGTTTCAAAATCGGTTTAAGCTCTTTCCGGGTAAGTTGAGGTCAAGATGGTTCACACCTTACACCGTCAAGAGAGTGTTTACCCATGGAGCTATTGAAGTGGAAGGGCCCGGGGATGGAAAGCTCCTCAAGGTGAATGACCACCGTCTCAAACATTACTTCCAAGGATGTGCTCGGGAGGGGGAAGAAGAGGTCTTGCTTGAAGACCCCACTTATGAAAGTTGAAAAGCTTGAAATAGCCAAGTCGAGCCATCGACTCTAAATAAACGGCAAACCGTGTACATATTCTATCCTAGTCTTTATTTCTTTGAAGTTTCATTGTTAATTCTTAGCATTTGAGTAGTTTTTAATTAGTTAGACATTGCATCAAACAAAATTTTTTGAAGTTACTAACGGTTTTGTGAAGTTTTGCACGTTTTCGGCCGCCTCGGGATGCGTGCCATGCGTAAAAAGTTCGGGAATCGATGAAATTTGGATATTGGAGTTTATCATGGGCCATTGGAGTGAAAATGCTAGTATGGAGATGTTTGGAACACTTAACCAAAAATTGGCTAAGTGCAAAAGAGAAATGATCCGACAGTCAAGGACGCTGCCAGCGTCGTAGGACGCTGCCAGCGTCGAATGTAATTTTCAGCCTTTCTTTTCTATTTTGCCCGAGTTCTTCACAAAATCAACATACATCTTCATACACTTGTTCTTCACGAAAAGCAACCCAAACCCAACCCCAATCCCTCAAAACTTCATCTTTCTCCCTCAAATCTTCACAAACTTTCATCAAAATCAATCCTATTCTTCTTCTTAATCATTATTCTACCTTCAATCACCCCAAAATCTAACTCAATCACTCACAATCTCAGAAATCCGTCTTTGAAAACCTAGAAATTTTTTCCTCAAAATCGATTTTTTAGGAACTTTGTTGGATTTTTAAGGTTGTTTGTCGGATTCCCTACCTATTCTAATCATCAAGGAGCTTGAAGCTTGTGGAATCGAAAAGGTATAACTTCATATTCAACTTTTCCATTTGTTCTTCAAATTTTTGCTCGAGTTTAAGCTAGAATTAGTCTTAGGTTGAGTTTCCCCTTGCCCTTGATTGATTGTGTAGTTAGGATTGGACAAACTTTTCTGAGTAAGGTATAGAAATTCAACAAACACTAAGTTTTTGAGGTGTTGAAATTGTCGCACACCAAGTGTTTGTTGAATTGCTTGAGTGAAAAATCTTTTGAGTGATTGCTTGTTGCTTGTTGTATTGTGTTGCTTGTTGAATTTTGCAGAAATGGCACCTAAAATCTCAAAATTGTTTGGCAAAGGAAAGAATAAGAGGGCCGCGGTGAGTGGGCCCGACACCGAGGTGGAAGCGGTGTTCATGGGCTATGAAAGGTTGAGTGCTCAATATAAGAAAATTTGGGATAAACTAACCACACCCCGACAACAACCTCTCGTAGCTACAAAATTCTTTTGCCCAAACACCCTCCATGCCTTGGGCATGTTCGACTTCACAAGGGACTTGCTAGCTAAAGTAGGGCTAGAGGCTTATCTCGAACCGGACTCCTGGGATCACACCTATAGGAGTTTCGCGTACGAGTTTCTAGCAACCTTGTCCGAGTTGGACATGCCCGAGGGTGAGGAAAAATCCTACCGTTTCCGTCTAAACCAAACTTGGCATAATGCCCCCACCTCCGAAATCCGTGAAATCCTTAAGATCACGAGACAACCCGAAGACATTAGGTGCCCCAAGGGAAAAATGCACACAATGTGGATTAACATTACAAATTGCCATGCCGCATCCAAGGATGCCAAACTTTCCACCATCACCCACCCCGTACTCCGCCTAATCACAAGATTCCTTACCACCATCTTCAACTCCGCGGGAGAACCCACCAAAGTGCCGGAGAGCATCCGGCTATGTTTGTGGACTATGTTTCCGGAGGGGGTAGGGATCCCGGATTGGGCCGATTTATTTTTGAGGGCTTGCATTAAACACAGACAGAAATCTACCAAAGCAAGCATCCATCTTGGGGGGGTGATTTCATTCTTGGTGAGGCACTATGAGGGGGGCATTGGTGATGAGCAAGAGGTGAACATTTGTCGAGGATTGACGAGATACAACCGACTTGGGCTCGAGGAGGTCCATATGTTTAAGACTAGCAAAGAGAAACCCTTGAAAGGGTTTTGGTTGGGGAGTGACGGGCTTAGTTACATGAAGATGCCTCGACCTCCAAACAACCCCTTACCTAGGGGGCACACATCATTGGATTTTATGTGTCCTAGGGAAGAGAGTTTGGGGGAGAGTGGTGAGGAGGCGGAGGTAGAGGAAGTGCCTTTGAGGCAAAGACGGAGGGTAAGGAGAGAGGGAGGTGAGGGAAGTGAGCGGGTGAGCGAGGAGATCGAGATCCTCGCAATTGAGCAAGGACCTTCCCAAACCACAAATTATCAACAACAACAACAACAACAACAACAACAACAACAACAACAACAACCACCACCATTCCATTTCCAATCATCCTTACAAAGCCACCAAGACACCGACACCCCTATGTTTGATGCGGAGGGCCGTTCTAGCATCCCCATGGAGCCATGGCAACAACATATGGCTACCTATTTTGCTAGCACCAACGACGTCTTGAAGCACATTAGTGGGAGGGTGGACGATTCAAACACTTGGCAACAACAACAAGGAGGTAGGCTAGAGTCATTGGATGATTAGCACAATGTAGTGGAAGAGAGAGAGAGATTGAGAGGGGAGGCCGAGAGGGCTCAACTAGAGGAATGGAGGAACATGGTAGACCGGCAAGAGGAAGCCCGCCTTTGGAGGGAACAACAAGATAAAAGGTGGCAAGAGCAACAAGAGATGTGGACAACCCAAAATGCTTGGAGGGAGCAAGCTACGAGCCATTTTCACGCTCAAAATGAGCGCCACCACACCTATCTTCAAGACTCCTATGAAGATGCGGTGGCACAAGAGGACGTCTATGGCTTGGCTAGCTCATTCTTTGGAATGTCCATCCAACAAAACCCGGGCTACCTCTTTCCTTACACCCAAGAGGCCCTTGATGAAGGCCTAGAACGAAGAAGAAGGGTTAGATAAGAAAGGGAGAGGAGGAGAAACCGAGGAGGTGCCTCGGGTTCTTCTCGTTTCGACAATTGATGAGGTAACCTTTTTCTTTTCTCCTACAATGAGGACATTGTATGTTCTAAGTGTGGGGGAGAAGATTGTATATAGTTATTTTGTTTTTGATGCATTGTATTTTGTTTGTCTTTATTTTGAGGAAAAAGAAAAAAAAAATAGAAAAAAAAAGAGAAAAAGAAAAGAAAAAAATTGAAAATCCCGGCTAGGTGAAAACCCACAAAGGTGGGCACCTAGGCAAAAATTGGGAAGGTGGTCGAGGACGGAATGAAAACCCGAAAGGGCATTCCGGGCAAAATGAAAAATCGAGTTGCGAGCCACCAATGAGAGGAAAGGAAAAGCTAAGGTGAAAACCCGAAAGGGCACCTTAGGCAAAATGAGGGATTTTCAAGAAAAAAAATGGAAAAATGAAAAATGAAAAAAATTTGAGCATAATACTTTCTATGATGAGGATTTTGGAGGCATAAGAAGGGAGTGATAAGGAGGGAATTGGAAGGAGGCTAGTTAGGACTTCTTTTATTTTTATTTTGAGTCACAAATTTGGTTCCAAATTGGTGGATTTCTCTTGGTGGTTGCCTTGTTGTGCAAATTGTGTAGTTTGGGGTTAACCAAGTAACCATGCCTTACACTAGTGGAGTAATAAGGGGGTGGTATAAGTAGTGGAGTTGCATGGAGTTTGGTGATGAAGGCCATCTCGCTATGCCTTGGGATAAGACAAAGATGGTCATACTACATTCTTGGGAGCTATAAGAAGGGAGGAATTGAGTGAATTGAGTCGGAGTTGGTGGTGTGTCGAGTTTTGTTTAGAGGGAGTTATAAGTAGGAAGAGGTAAGGGAAGAGTGTTAAAACAACCTTGAGTCAATTTTTTTTTTAATAGGTGGTTGTGTTTTGAGGGAGATATAAGAAGGTAATAGTGAGGGAAGAGAGGTCATTACCTTCGCATGCTATGTTTGGACTTGTGTTTGTCTTGCTAATCTCGAGTTTTACTCGGGACGAGTAAAAGTCCAAGTGTGGGGGTATTTGACAACACCAAATTGTGTTGTGTCTAGTAGTACTTATTAGGGTCTTTTGTTTTACTTTTTACGGGTCATTAGCGTTGTTTTATGTTAACTTTAGTTATTGTAATAATGTTATTATTTAGTAATTTGAGTCAATTTTGAGAGTCAAACCCGGAAGTCAACGAAAGTCAAACCCGAAACCCGAGACCCAAAAACCCGGAAATTGGAGTGGGCTAGCAATGAATCATCAAGGCAAGAAGACCAAACCCAATGGGTCAATGGAAGTCAAGGCAGAGCCAAAATCCAAGGGTCAACGAAAGTCAAGAAGGAAAAGCAAAGGAAAATCTGGCCGCACAGGACGCTGCCAGCGTCGTCAGGACGCTGCCAGCGTCCAATCTCAGCACGACATTTCTTCATTTCTCCGTCTTGTCTTTTGAAAGCCCACCTTTCAAGGCCCCTAGGTTTGCGGACCAAGGGTATATAAGAAGAAAACTGAAGAGAGAGAGGGGGCAAGCATACAACATTGAACAACAATTTTTCCTTAGAATTTTCTCTCTAGTTTGTTCTTCATTTTTAGCTCTTGTAATTGGTTTGAATTTAAGCAAGGGTTGTAATATGAAGACTATGGGTAGCTAATTTCTTTATTACTTGGTGTAATTTGAACAAGTTCACACCTTTAGCATTGTATGACTCTCTAATCCTCTTCTTCCTTATTTAATGCAATTTGTTTATGTCAATCTTTTATGTTGAGTGAATGAATGTTTGGTTTGACTAGCTTGACATTTTGTTTACTTGATAAATGCTTGTTCTTGGTAGGAATTGTCACCCTATGCTTGAATGTGTGAAGTGAACTTGAAAGACTTCATCTTTGGTTTAAAGTTTGAGTCTTTTGGGTGATAAATTGTATGTTGTGTGATTTTTACATGGTTTAATGTTGAATTGCATAATTCTAGCTTAATCCTTTGGTTGAATGCTTAAAGCTTACTCCTTTGTTTATGCTTATGTTTTAATAAGTGTTGATTAAGTTGTAAAGGGTCAATTTTGGGTGGTTTAATTCATGTTGACTATTTCTTAGGAGGTAGTATTAGATAAATAAGAGGAGAGGTAGAAAGGAGTCATCTTTGCTAATTGTGGTGTTACTTGGGATAATTACACTAAGTATTTTCTCTCATATTTGATAAATTGCATAGAAGGTGTTTGTGCTAGTGCCTAAACTAGAATTTCATGTTTCATGTTAACCCATCTTTTTACCCAAACTTCCTCAATTATGTTTTCCTACATGTTTTCCCATTGTGAATATCATAGTTTGTATTTAATTTAAACCTTTGTTAATTAGTGTCTTAATTAGTAATTAGTGCCTTAATTTGTGATTAGAGTCATTGGTTTTGTTAAAAGATATTTTGCAAGAGTCTAGATTAGATTATTTTAGCATTACCGCTTTCCCTTGGGTTCGACCCTTTTCTTACCCTTATTACCCTTTTATTTAGGTTGGTTTGAGTCTAGGTAAGGTTTTATAAATTTTTATTTGGCCTAGTTAATTTGCGAAATTAACGACACCGTATTTTAGCCCCGTCAAGACACATGGATGTGATGAGAAATATGATGAGAAAACCGTTTAGACCACGTGGTGAATATAAATATGTGAATGAAATATTGATGCTCCACTGAATAGAAGTTGATTTTATGATAATTAATGTCAATTGCAATAGTGAATGATATGTAATGAAGTGATGATGTTAGCTATGTGATGCAATGAATCCTTGTAACATGATTATATTGTATTAGTGAGTAAATATGTATATTGGGTGGATTAGAGGGCTGTCTCGGTCGAGAAATATGGAGTGTCTCAGGCGAGACAATGCTGGTCTCGGTCGAGACATGCCTGCTTGGGCTGAGACAGTGGCTGCTTGGTGTTAATATCGTTCCTAACTAGCGATGAGTTGTGTACTTAAGCTGTTTATTATTTTATAAAGATCGGTGGCTAAGAAGGGAACATCCACGTCATCTGCGGCAGCTAATATGACAACGGAGGAAGTTGAAAGACTGTTGGAGAAAAATGCGGCATTGACTGCAGCATTGGACAATATCAATAAACCAAGAGAGGTCGTGGTTGATGCTACAGTTATGAATACGTCGATAACAAGACATCGACCTTCGAAGTATGAGGGGGTCGGTGTTGTAACACCCCCATATACCAAAAAGCCTTACAAGACCTCCTTAGTACATTGATAGGCTTTGTCGCACACCTATTCAAAGATAAATACCTAGACACATATGAATGTAGTAATAGGGGTCGAACACAAGGAGACGGGAGTTGCTATACAAGTTGTTATGGGGTGAATTCTATCAACGTCGGTTATCGATTGGTTTGGTTGGGTTTATGAAACAATAATAATAAAGGAAGAGTCTAGGGAGGTCGGGTCACACATGCAAATTATGTAAATGCTCAAGTCAAACTAGGAAATTGATAATAACGATAATTGATAGGCTAAAGACACCCACCTCTCGATATTAGTGTCAACCATAGATCGGGTCCTAACGAACTCTCGCTTTGGCTAGGTCGATCTACTAACATATGCTTAGTCTAATTCAATTCCGTGCCTCTCGACTTATAGAAATAATTAACAAATTTAATCAAGGATTGTGATCAATAATCAAAGACTAATAATACAATGCAAGCATGTGATAGAAACAACTATTTGATATCATTACATCTCATTTCAACAATTGCAAATATTATTATGCATTGCTTCCCTAATTCCCTAGACAAAGTAACTACTCTTGCATAATGATAACTAATCTAATAACAAATGATAAAGTAAACATGATAACTTAACTAATTATGGAAATGACAAAGGAAATAACAAAACAATACAACAATACAAGAAATAGAATTACCTCAACAAAGGAAATAGAACTTGGAATTGAAGAACACGATGGAACAAAATAACTTGCAAATGAATTTGTAATATAAATTGAAATACTTAAAGGAATTGTTTGTAACAACTATTGAAAACTAAACTATTCTAAACCTAATCTAATGACTAATGATATTATGTAAAATAGTGTTTTTAGAGTGTGGAATGTTGTACAAGATGATAAAAAAGATGCCCCTAAGTGTCGAAGTCTCTCTCCTTTATATAGGGAGAGGGACTTGAAACGTATGCATTCACATAACCCAAACCCCTATAGGGGAATGGAAACCCCGATCGGGGTTTCACTAACCCGGCTACAATTGCTTAATTGCTCAATTTAATGCTTAAGGAATCATATGCTATGCCTTTAAGCTCCTTAATTCTCCGGTTAATTGCATAGTCTTGGCATCCCATGAGCATCCAAAAGAGCATCTGATGATCATTATTTATATACATATTTTATGCTTCCTTTAGATACATTTAACTCAATTTACCGTCTTTCCTTTCTTATTTCTATGCTATTTTAGCTAGAATATCGATTCTCCCGTTCTATTATGTTTTAATGCAGATTGGATGCATTTGGAGCTTTTTGAGTAGATATGAAGCATGGCGGAGTCGGATCGTAGAAGGTTAGGCATGGGAATCGAGAATAAAAGAGAAGAAATGAAGTAAATCGAAGAAACGAGCCAAAAGAAGGTCTGCTCGATCGAGCAGACTATACTTGCTCGATCGAGTCGATCTGAAGGTTGCTCGATCTAGCAATATACCCTTGCTCGATCGAGCAACCTTGTTTTTCGACGACTTTTTCCTATTTTCCTAAACTTTAACCTAATTAATTAGATTTTTTGTATTATAAAAGGAAAGCTTGTCTTTCATACTTTCTTATGCTTTTTATGCTTGAATGCTTGAATATTAGAAACCCTAATTAGTTTACTTTTCCTCCGGATTTTATTCATCAAAGACGATTGTCTTTAGTTCATCTTGTAATCGGTATTCTTCAATCTTTCTTTGTTATTCAATTTAATTGTCTTCTTGTTCTTTAATTATTCTTTGTTATTCCTTTCATTGTTGTTAATCATGTTTACTTTAATTATTATTGTTGTTATTTATATCGTTATGAGTAGCTAAATTCCTTTCTAGGGTTGAAAGGGGATCTAGGATTGTTAGAAGGGGTAGATTAATTGATTGAATTGCAATTGCATGGTTATCGTTTGATTATCGTTTTAATTCTAGTTGTTTGATTACTGGCCAGGATTAATTAACTAGTCTCGCGAAATTAGGATTGACACCGACCGGGTTAAGACTAAGATAGGCTACGATAATTGAATAGAACTCGTTTAATGATAGCGATCGCATGTTAAATTGTAGATCTAAAGGGCATAATTGAATCGACCGATCTTGTGACCTTAGATAACTTTATTGCATGATAGTTGATCATCCTTACCCCTGAACAATAATCCTAGTGAACCTGAGACCCTAGACTTTTAATCTCATTGTTTTCAACCTTATTAGTTTGTTATTGATTATTAGTTTGTTATTGCTTATTATTAGTTGTTATTGTTTACTTTAGTTGTTGTTATTTAATTGCTATTAGTTTAGAAACCACAATCAAAACCCCGAAATTGTTCCTTAAGAGACAAACCTAGTTTAACAGATTAGAATACTACCGCCTCCCTGTGGATTCGATACCTTGCTTACCGCTGACTATTAGTTAGTAGTGAATTAGGTTTACTTTGATTAAGGAGACGCGACTTTACCCTTATCAAATTTGGCGCCGTTGCCGGGGAGGCAACAGTTTTCTGTTTGTTTCTACTTAGTTTGTCTTTTTCGTCTCAGGGAACCTAAGTTCCTTGAGACCGTTCTCATCCTTTTCTTTAGTTTTTGTTTATGCCCAGGTGTTCTAGGTCCGTTCTCGTGCCCTACGATTCCGAACCAGAGAAGACTCTCCGGTCTAGACGAAACTTTTGGAAGGAAATTCAAGAAGCGGAAGACTTGAGTACGCTTGAAACAGTTTACGCCGAATTCGTCGCAGAAAAACCGTCCTTAGAAGAGGATACACCTATTTCTGCACCTACTACAACCATGCCTACTCTAGCCAGCCATTCGGAGCCTACTGTTGCATCTATTCCCAAGGGATTTCAACTCCCTACTACGGGTAATAGTACTTTTGAGATTCGTCCATCTTATATCTCTTTGGTGGAGCGAAATATGTTTGGAGGGAGCCCTACTGAGGATCCTGCTAAGCATATGGAGAAATTCACTAACTATTGCTGCTCTATTCCTTTAACGGGTGGGGTGACGCAAGATCAGATCAAGTTGGTGTTGTTTCCCTTTTCACTACGAGACGGGGCAGAAGATTGGTTGAGTGAGTTAGATATGGCTGCACTTGGCATCACCGATTGGAATTCTTTGGCTCTTGCATTCTACAAAAGATATTTTCCGCCACAGAAAACCAATGCCATTCGAAGTCAAATCACAAGTTTCAAACAAGGTCCCAATGAGAACTTTAATGAGGGCTGGGTTCGCTTCAAAAAGCTTGTCAAGTCTGTTCCACATCATGGTTTTGATACTTGGTTCTTATGCAACCAATTTTATAATGGGTTATATGATGATCAGAGGAATTTGTTAGATTCTGCTGCTAATGGGAGATTCCAAAATAACACTACTGATGCCAATGCTTGGAAGTTAATTGATGAGATGGCTACTCACACTGCTGAGTATGGGAATCCTAGGGGTAATGTGAGGAGAGGAGGTACGGATAATGCCATTGTAGCTCAGTTGGAGGCATTAACTGCCAAAATTGCCGAGTTACAAACTTCAAAGTCCTTGGAAAATAAGCAAACGGTTCATGCCATTGTTCAACAAGAGCCAACCTGTGAAAGATGTGGTACTATGGGGCATAATGCAGTGGAATGTATGAGTACGGTTGATCAAGTGCTTGCCTTTCAATCCTTTAAGCAAGGTTCACCATACTCTAACTTTTACAATGAAAGGACAAGAGAACATCCCAATTTCTCCTACCGAAGTCAGAATGTTCTTAATCCTACCCCACCACCACCTCAGCAACAAGGTTCATCTTATGTGATTCCTCAGAATCGCAATCCCCAAGGTAACTTTAACCGTTCCAATCAAGGTGGCCAAAACTTTCAACAACCTCCACCTCCACCACCTCCAAGTAATGATATGGCGGAATTGAAAGCCATGTTGCAGCAGAGTCTTATGATACAACAGAAGCAAGATGCTCAGATCTCACAGTTAATAGCTCATAATAAGATGGTTGATACTCAAATTGCCCAATTGGCAATTCAAAATCCACATAAACAACCAGGTAATCTTCCTCCTCAAGGACACCCTCCACATGAACAAGTCAATGCCATCACTTTGAGGAGTGGAACCCATTGCAAAGGCCCTGAAATGATAAGGGATGAAACCAATGAAAGCTTGGAAGTTATTGATCAAAGTTCGAAAAAAGGCGAAAAAGAGGCTGAAAACAAGGTTGCTCGATCGAGCAGAACCCCCTTGATCGATCGAGCAACCCAGAAAATTTGCCCAAATTCTTCTCGGGAAGTTCCTGAAAGTTACAGTACAGCAAAACTCGATCGAGCACCCTATGTGCTCGATCGAGCAACCCCTGATCATGATGAAAAGCCTTCTAATTCATCTTCCAAAGCCAAAGAAGCCGAGCCCATTGTAATTAAACTTCCTTTTCCTCAACGCCTACATAAATCAAAGCTCGATAAACAGTTTGGGAGGTTTATGGAGGTAGTGAAGAATTTACAAGTGAGTGTACCATTTACCGAGTTGATCACTCAAGTGCCGGCCTATGCAAAGTTTCTAAAGGATATATTGACAAGGAAGCGGTCCTTTAATGAAGTGGAGACGGTTGCATTTACTGAGGAATGCAGTGCTGTGTTGCAATCAAGATCACCACCTAAGCTAAAGGATCCAGGGAGTTTTTCTATTCCTTGTAATATAGGTTGCTTAGCAATTGATAAAGCCCTTTGTGATTTAGGGGCTAGTGTTAGTGTTATGCCATTTTCTATATGCAAAAAGTTAAATATGGGTCAACTTACTGTTACAAACATGACCTTACAAATGGCCGACCGTTCTATTAAACACCCTTTAGGGATTTTAGAAGACGTACCGGTTAGAGTAGGGAAGTTTTTCATACCAGTTGACTTTGTTGTCTTAGATATGGCTGAAGACACCCAAATTCCTATTATCTTAGGACGACCATTCCTCCATACTGCGGGGGCGGTTATAGATGTTAAGAATGGGAGACTTACACTAACAGTGGGGGATGACAATATTACTTTCAACTTAGAGCATTCAATGAAACACCCCATGTTAGAAGAGACATGTCATAGGATCGATATTGTGGATTTGAATGTTGATGATTGTCTCTCTTTATGCTTGAATAGGGATCCTCTGGAGATCGCCTTAATTTCCAGCACTGCTGAAGTTGGAAGCTCACGGAGTAAGGCAGTAGTTGAGATGAAAAAACTGCTGACGGGAAAGGAATGCAAGTTACAAAAGGTGTATAGCTTAGGTAACCCCCCTAAGGTTACCAAGGTAATGACACCTGAACTTGAACCCGACTGATGAGCAGTAGTGACAGTTGGTCACTACTCCCCCATTTTGCAGCTGGTTTGGGGGAGGCTATTATTCTATACAGCCGGTACTATCTATCCTTGTACTTTCTTCTATTGTATTTTCTTTTAGTTATCTCCCATTCCCCTTTGTTAGTTGTGTCCTTTAGGTTGCTGCTTTTGGTTGTTGTGTGATTGCTGTGCTGTTAGCGTCACAATGAGGACACTGTGACATTTAGGTTTGGGGGAGAGTCTTTATTTATGTTGTGTGTTAATTTTAAAAAAAAAAAATCCATAAAAATTGAAAAATTTACAAAATCCAAAAACATGTTTTTTATTTTATTAGGTCGAGTCTTGGTGAATTGAATAACAATGATGATAATTTGCATTGTTTTTGCATTTGAATCCCAAATAAGTTATCCATGTACATTGTTTTGACTTAATATTTTTGAAAACAAAGCTCATAGTACAAGTCTTGACTGTTTTTGACATACCTTATGCTAATTAGATTTGGCAATTTTTGTTGGTAAACCACTTAAAATTCTGAGGTCTTTAGAGCTTCCTAGGCCAGGAACATCAATAAACTGGTCTCATTGTTTTTAGGCTTGAGTGTGGTACTCCTTGTGGAATGTGTAACATCAAATTGCATAAGTGTGACATTCGTTTCTTGATACTATACGCGTTCGTTTGATAAGTGCATGAGGAAAGGTGGTTCTTTTTGTTCAAATAAGCCTCACATAGCCAAAAAGACTTGATTTTATACCCTTATTATTGAGTTCTTTATATTTAGCCAATTTGAGCCTTTTGTAGCCTGTCTTACAAGCCATTTAATAGCTACATTCCTAGAATTTGCCTACCTTATCGGGACAGTCGCAGTTGCATGTTTTTCTTATCTACTTGTCTACTATGGTTGGGTCGGGATTTCAAAAAGAATATCAATTGGGTGTAGCAAGTATGTTGGCAATTGTGTCATTTATTCCCTTTGTTGAGAAAAGTTGTGAAGCAAAAGAAAAGAAAAAAAAATGATGAAGAAAAGAAAAAAAAAGATTTGATTTGAAAAAAGAAGAAAAAGAGAAAAAGAAAAAAAAGAAAGAAAAATTTGTTGCTTCATTGAATTATTCAAGGGAAAATTAAAGAGATTATACTAGAGTCTAATGCATATTTAGAGAGCAATTTCGATCTCTCTCTTGCGTTGTCAAAGTTTAAGATGATTTCTCTAGTTGGTGTTGGTTTGTGCTAGTCTTGTAGATTTGTTTTGGTACGTGTCGCTGCGACTACCGGTCTTAGCCCCACATTTCCATACGTTCCTTGGCACAATCCATTTCTATACCTTCACCCATTAGCCTCCCTTTTTGTCCTGATTCATGTACTTTATAGCGAATGCGTATTTGTTGGGGAAATTACTATCACATTAGAATGCATGCATGTTTCATAAGTTGAGTGAGTGTTTCTATTTCTTTCTATCTTCACAAAACTCACATTTACATAAACTTATGAGTGCTTGAGTGAATCCGCGAGAATCCGACAAATTGAGCCTTGCAAGATTGAAAGGTATTTGGTTTTGTCTATACTACGGTATCATGTAAAATCTTGGAATATGAGCTGCGTTTTCTACTTTCCCGTACCTTTGAATTTGTTTTATTGGTACAACTTGGTCATTACTTTGTTATAGATATGGATAGCTTGGGATTTGTATGTGCATTGACATTAGCTTTGAGTTTTTCATTCACCATTTGTATGTTTGTCTTTGTATGTGTCGAGTGCTTTGCTTAGGGACAAGCAAAGGATTGGTTTGGGGGAGTTTGATGATCATTATTTATATACATATTTTATGCTTCCCTTAGACACATATAACTCGATTTACCGTCTTTCCTTTCTTATTTCTATGCTATTTTAGCTAGAATATCGATTCTGCCATTCTATTATGTTTTAATGCAGATTGGATGCATTTGGAGCTTTTTGAGTAGATATGAAGCATGGCGGAGTCGGATCGTAGAAGGTTAGGCATGGGAATCGAGAACAAAAGAGAAGAAATGAAGTAAATCGAAGAAACGAGCCAAAAGAAGGTCTGCTCGATCGAGCAGACTATACTTGCTCGATCGAGTCGGTCTGAAGGTTGCTCGATCTAGCAATATACCCTTGCTCGATCGAGCAACCTTGTTTTTCGACGACTTTTTCCTATTTTCCTAAACTTTAACCTAATTAATTAGATTTTTTGTATTATAAAAGGAAAGCTTGTCTTTCATACTTTCTTATGCTTTTTATGCTTGAATGCTTGAATATTAGAAACCCTAATTTATTTTACTTTTCCTCCGGATTTTATTCATCAAAGACGATTGTCTTTAGTTCATCTTGTAATCGGTATTCTTCAATCTTTCTTAGTTATCTATTTAATTACCTTCTTGTTCTTTAATTATTCTTTGTTATTCCTTTCATTGTTGTTAATCATGTTTACTTTAAATATTATTGTTGTTATTTATATCGTTATGAGTAGCTAAATTCCTTTCTAGGGTTGAAAGGGGATCTAGGATTGTTAGAAGGGGTAGATTAATTAATTGAATTGCAATTGCATGGTTATCGTTTGATTATCATTTTAATTCTAGTTGTTTGATTAATGGCCAGGATTAATTAACTAGTCTCGCAAATTAGGATTGACACCGACCGGGTTAAGACTAAGATAGGCTACGATAATTAAATAGAACTCGTTTAATGATAGCGATCGCATGTTAAATTGTAGATCTAAAGGGCATAATTGAATCGACCGATCTTGTGACCTTAGATAGCTTTATTGCATGATAGTTGACTACATCCCTACCCCTGAACAATAATCCTAGTGAACCTGAGACCCTAGACTTTTAATTTCATTGTTTTCAACCTTATTAGTTTGTTATTGCTTATAGTTAGTTATTGCTTATTATTAGTTGTTATTATTATTGTTATTAGTTGTTATTGTTTACTTTAGTTGTTGTTATTAATTGCTATTAGTTTAGAAACCACAATCAAAACCCAAAAATTGTTACTTAAGAGACAAACCTAGTTTAACAGATTAGAATACTACCGCCTCCCTGTGGATTCGATACCTTGCTTACCGCTGACTATTAGTTAGTAGTGAATAAGGTTTTACTTTGATTAAGGTAACGCGACTTTACCCTTATCAGCATCCCTATGTTGAGTTGTGGATTCCTTAAGTTGGGCTTCATTTTGGTTTCTCATTTGTACACCAATCTATTTTACAAATCCTCATGCTTGGGCTTGTTGTTTCTCATAGTATCCTTCTATGGTCCATCTTGCTTCCATTTTAGCTTAGTGAACTTTGATGCTTGCTAATGTGCTAGGAAAAAGCCTCTAAATGCTAGATTCTTACAAAATGTAACAGACACAAGCAATACACCTAGAACACGTAATTAGCTCACAAATATACTAAACAAAGTATAATAATCAAATAAACCGAGCTAAACTAGGGAGTTAAGTTATATATAAAATGAACTCATCAAACTCCCCCAAGCTAAACCCTTGCTTGTCCTCAAGCAAGCACACAATATAATGTATGACAAGGATAAGGGTGCAAGCAATAATCATCCCATCCAAATGCAATTTCCGACTAGTAGTTTTAACGGAAAATGAATCTAATCTCGAAACAACTTGGGCATAAGGAAAATTCAATACATGGGTGAGATTTACATGTCGGCGTAGTATTAAGGACTTCACATGGACATTTCGACTCTTGCGTGATCTTTAAATGACATTGGACTTCTCACGGGATAACACTCACACTCATGAAATGAATATGGCAAATATATGTGAATGACACTCTCCTATCTACGACTCCAGAGAATGCGCCCGCAATCTAGTATGGTAAACATTCCAAATCAATAAGACAATGCTAGTCATGATAATAATGCATAAGAAAGAAACCAATAATACAAAGAAGAAGGCTAGGGGAAATGGGTAAGAAGGTGGACAAATGAATATGGTCATGTGGAGCTAATGTCAAGCTAGTGACAACCAAATGTGTAAGAATGCTTATTCCAAACCTTAACCCTTCCCAAACAATAAGAACTAGAGCCAAAAGTAGCATATTGGCTCTTTTAACATTATAAGACACATGTATACTTCCCAAAATCAAATACTTCATAAAACATGGAAGCATCACATTCTTCTTCTCTTCTTTTTTCATCATTTTTCTCTTTTTTAGATTAGATGCTTCTTTCTTTTCTTTCCTTCATCATTTTGCATCTTTCATTTTTTTTCAGATTTTTTTTTTCTTTTTTTAAAAACAACATCCACCAAGATACGAGAATCAGCAATCCCGCAACGACAAGCTTACAATAGTGACAAATTCTAGCAAATCCCAAAAATAAAAGCACCCCAACACAAGTAGCAAGTCACTAGCTCAACAAAGGTAGGCGGTGTTATTTGTAGCTAGGAAATGGGTAATTTTTGGGCAATTTATGTAAGCAAGCTAGTGAATGACTTCTAATGCAATCATGATAGCAAAACTCATACAAAATGGAACAAAAACCATACTTTTGCGTCTAGATGTAACGCACACCAAGAGGAGAAACTACACACACCTAGATGAGACCGTTTATATAAGCACCGGCCATTGGAGGGTCTACCTTACCATATATGTAGCTTACCAATGTCAAGATTAAGTTTATTTTGTCCAACAATCCATCCCTCACCCACTATGTCAAGACATCCCCATGAATGCAAAATCCCGACAATAAAGCATGATTCATTAGCTTAAAAGAACTACAATATAACAATTGCAAGGAGGAATGACATTATGCAAAAGACACATGGGTGGACACAACATCAAACTTTACTTCCAATTTTCAAATTTTTAGATTAGATTTCTCATAACTAGACTCGCTAAATCCCTCCCCCAAGCTAGAACACACATTGTCCTCAATGTGTGACACAAAGATGGACAAACAAAAACCAACAAGGGGAGATGGGATGACACATGCGAAAATAAAGGAAGAAAAGAAAGCATACTAAAGTGTAGAAGCCTCCCCCAAGCTAGCTTGGAAACGGGGTAGTCCAATCCAAGTAGCAAAGTACCTGCAAAAGACAGCTACTACAAACTAAAGGAAACTAAATGTCTAAATGTCTAACTATTACAACCAAATTGAAATTGCAATTGTCCAAAAACTGTAAATTGACAAAAACTAATTTTTTCTAATGAACATCCTTTGTCCTCTAAAAAGCATGTCAACGCCATTAGAAGTGATCATATTCCTGCGCATGAGCAATATAAAAGCAAATGTAAGCAATGGATCAACTATATCGAAAATTGGTCTCAAATTGGTGGTTTGAAAACTCAAGGTGGTAGGAATCATCGAAAATTGGGGGTTCATCCCACTTAACCTCTAAATTAGTAGCACCAAGTCTTCCATCAACCTTAAATGGATCAACTATATCCCATGTAAAAGGATTTGCAAATTTTTCAAATGAATCGAGCAAAACCTTATCCTTTTTATTACAAACGGGCCCAACATCATCCATAGTAAGTGTGTCATTTACTACAAGGTCAATGTCATCAACACGAGTCTCTAAATGGTCAATTGGAATGATACTAGGGGGACTTTTAAGAGATAAATTAGGACCATCATCATCGTCATCCAATAATTCAAATTCATTAGGGAATGATGAGAGAGAAAATAAGTGAGAGAAAGCTCTTATTTTCTAGGGTTCTTGATTTTTGAGCAATGGCCAAAAATAATCCTACTAATCATTCTCTAGGTACAAAATCCAATAGTAAAAATAATATTTGTCCAAATAATAACCAATAAATTAATACTAATAATATACCAAATAGTACAAAGAAAACGACTTCTCCTGATGGAAATCGAGTGTCGAAAATCAATAACATACGTCAATCAGTTGCAGAAATTTTGCAAGGTAAGGATTCGAACTCTGGGAGCAATGAGGATAATGATCTTAATGAGGAAGGTTGGCAGGAGGTACAATCAAGGAAGAACCGACGTTCTGCAAAGGGGGTAAAGGACCAAAAGCTGACTACTATTCAGGAGGTTGAGGATACAGATTCTACGTTGACAGGTACTACTCTTAAACTTACTATGGAGGATGTGAAAGAGGATATTGATTACTGGAGTTGTGCTTTGTATGGTTACATAATGGGGGCTAACCCTCCTAGAAATGTTACTACTCACACATATTCAAAGGAAATTCAATATTAATTAAGGATTGCATAAAGGAATCAACAATAATCAACATCTTCTAATTAACAATGAACAAATAATAAGGATTAAAAGGAAAACTTAGTTAACGACAAGATTAGGAGAAGCAATTATACCAACTTAGGAAAAGGTGAGAACTTTGATAGAATAACCAAGATTTAGTCACAAATCTTTGAATACAAACCAAGTTTCAACACTAATCCAAGCTTCAAATACTAATTAAACAAGATTATAGCTTAAACTAAAGTAATTAAGGGAAGATTAACACTAATTATCTCTGGAATTTTTGATTTAGGGTTGTGTGCCCAAGAGAGTCTATTTATAGGTTTACAAAATGGAGGAAAGATAGGCTTCAGAAGACTAAGTGGGCTGAATGAGTCACGACCGTGAAAGGTGTCTCACGACCTCTCTATGTGAGGGATTATGAGTTTTAGTATGACTTAATTTGATGTTTGCTGGGATTAATGGTTGATTAATTGTCTTGTCTCCATCCTTTGCTTATAACATGTTTGATGAAATGCTTATGTGAATTTGCATGAATCTTTCGCTTATTTCGAATGCCATAAAATTGAAAGTCGTGGTTTTTTTGTAGAACCGCTAGGTTGGCAAACCGTATCTAGTGACGCGATAGCTAGTTAGAGTCGATTTGAGGAGGAATTGTAAGATCGAAAGCCTCAATTCGTTTTCCTAGACTAGACAACCCTTCGACTATTAGATCCAACATTTCTACTTGAATCATACCACCCATATGAACCCGCTCACCCTATTCTTCCCTCTTATTTGATAAAAATCCAATATTTCTTGCTTTTTACTTCTCATTTGTTATTTTTATTAGCTTTTAATTATTGTTATTTAGTTTTAGTCAACAAACCCGAACCCAAACATTGTGACTTGCAAGAGACTTAGTAGACTATTAGATCAACTTTATACATCAACCGTCCCTGAGATCGATATCCCTTACCCTACCTCTATACCTTACATCAATTACATCGAAAGCTTGCTTAAGAAATGGGGGACAATTGATCTTGTGTCACAGAAGGGATAGCCCTGGGGAAGATTTGAGTTCCAAGGATATAACCTTGGTGAATGAGTTTTAGGATGTCTATCCTGGTGATATTTCTAGGTTACCACCTAGGAGAGAGACTTTAGTGTGGAGCTAAAACCTGGGGTGAGACCTATCTCAAAGGCCCCTTATCGTATGGGGCCAAAGGAGTTAGAGGAATTAAAGAAACAACTAGAGGAATTGCTAGATAAGGGATACTTTAGACCGAGTGTATCACCGTGGGGAGCGCCTGTATTATTTGTGAAAAAGAAAGATGAAAGCTTGAGGTTGTGCATTAACTATACAGAATTGAATGGGGTGACGATTAAGAATAGATACCCATTACCGCGTATCAATGACTTGTTTGAGCAACTTAGTGGTGCGGGTGTTTTTTCTAAGATCGATTTGAGGTCGGGATACCATCAGTTGAGAATAAAGGTTGGGGACATACCTAAGACAGCCTTTAGGACTCCTTAGTATAAAAACTCTCCTTTTGTTGCACCAAGACAATACCCAAAACAATACAAAATACTACACTAGTATATATTGTAGTAGCCCTTAATAATATATCAAATACCTCTTATTACTACACTAGTAATATTATGTATGAATTAGAACTCAAGTTTATAATAAAACTTCTCAAGTTTTCTTAGTGAGAGATGTATATATTAGAGAGATAAGCATACATCCTTATGTAAGAAATCTATCACTTAAAATAAGAGGAACAAGTCCTCTTAAGCAAGCAAGAGGACCAGCCACACCTAGCATGGGGAAGGGTTTTGCTTTTGCTTTTGTTCTTAACAATGCAATAGCTTATAGTCTAGGTCTAGGTTTAATTATTGTGTCTAATTCTTAATTAGAACAACTAATAATACCTAAACCTCTACCCAATACCCTCCCAACTTAAAATGGGTGTCCATTTTATTTTGTAATTTGTCATTTGTCACATATGTGACATGTGACATGTAACATGTAATTTGGCTTATAAATGTACATTTAACTAATTTAAATGCAATTTCATAACAAATAAATTTGACTTAACATTTTAAGTAACATTTTATAATTACATGTAAATAAAATGGGTCATCTCATATTTGGTTAATATAATCTACAACAATTTGTAATTATAATTAACCAATTTTGCTTATCTCAAATGTTTCATAAACATAATGCATTCTTAGTAATATAACAATTAAATTACTAAAATGAATCTTATTTAATCATATTACAATAAGATATAATTCTCACTTACAATTTAAATAAACTTGGTTCAGTTTAAGGGATTAATTAATCTGTATCGCTATACAATTAATTAATGTACATGATTTGGAGATTCTCTTTTAGGTGTGACCTCAAGGGATCAACTGATCACCACCGTCATACGACAGTAACGTCAAACTCAATTGAGCCAATCGTTACCGATTTATGTTGACCAGTTGACTATAATATTCACCATCCCTTTATATTCTTATTATTGAGATTAATTATGTGATCGCACTATTGTTGAGGACACTTACTCCAACAATCTCCCACTTGTCCGAGACAAGTGTGCGTCACCAATTCTCTTGTCCTATTACAATCTCCCACTCAATGCAAGGTGTCTTGCAGGTCGTACTTGCATTTGATCATATCAAGAGTGGTTTCCTCGATCTGGAGAGTAACTGTCTGACCGGAATTATCTACCATAGATACCTTCCGAGCGTGGCCACGCATTTTCAGCTTACTACTCCTCGAGTGGCCTTGAGATTTTTAAACAACCCTGACAAGGGGTGGACAATTCCTATTGCACTATTCCCTTCGAATAGCCACAACTCATCATGACCCAAAAAATGCCCATTTGACCCCAGTTACGAAGGTCGTAGAGCATAAATCAAAGTCATTCTGAAACTGTGCCACCTTAGGCGAACAGTCTTTAGTCAAAGAATTGACTCAAAAGAATACTAGTAGCTCTTGCTACGACCAGGCTACAAGAATTGCCAGAATTCTATAAGCGGTCACTTCCCGACAGATTGTCCCTTACAGTCTGTCTATGTGATCGATTGGTCATCCCTATGACCCTATGGCACTTGAACTTGCCATCAATCGCACCACAATCTAGTCACTTCGAGATGTCACCTCATATAAGTGACTAGGGGTCAATGCTATGTTAAATCAGTCCACTTTAATGGAGTCCAAAATTGTCTCTACAATCCATTTGGATATAACAAAGCACAAAACAAGTTTTAGAAACTCAAACGATAAATGTGATTATCATATATGAACAATCAACACAATGTTATTGCTTCATATCATATAATCTAAAGTTTATTTCGTCTATGACAATTCATGACTATCTTATTAAATGCAATAAAGGCTTGGGTAGTGAATATACCATGTATTCATTTATTCCAATCTTGTTAATTGCTTTTTCCTTCCATCCAACGTTATTCCTAATAACATGAATTCATCTATGTACATGTCTAGATCTCTATCTAGTGTTGGGCTCTTTAACTTGAAAGATACGCCCACACGTTATCATGATAACTGATAGGTATTTAGGTGAAAGGATCTACCATTAGTTCCTTTTAAACCACCTTATCCTCATCATAATGTACTAGGTCTCTATTTGTAGAATTTATAATGATTGACTCTTCAATCATCCTTTTACTTATTCGCTTCTTATAAAACAAAGGTACGCCTAGAATTCGGATAAATCCTTATAAGTTTGGAAATTTGGGTTTGTGTAACCTTTACCACATTATCAAATTTTCTCTACCAAACACAAGAATGTATCCCTAGTTCTCCTCGAGAACTCTATGGATGTTCTTCTAGGCTATCCAATGACTCTCATGTGGATTGATTTGTTTTAGGCTTGTCATGCTCCCAGCATACAATCCATTTAGGTATGTGCATGTAATGGCATACATGATTGGTCTCATGTGATCAACAACTCTTAGGTTCAGTGGATGACTATGACCCTTTCATAGTGATCCCACTTTTATCAACATAAACAACCTATTTAACTTGTTGAATAGATTAAGGATCTTATCGATATAAGATACCTTTTAAATGCCAAGCTAAAATCTTCTATTCCACAATAGATTTTGATTTTAGTATATATGTTGCCCTCTTTCATCCAATATTAAAATCCAACCATTCCTTTCAAAAAAGGTAATATGAATATGTCACTCTTAATGAGTGAAACGTCATTCACGTGGAAAACAATTTCTCCCACTGAACTTCATGTCTTTACATGATAACTTAAACTCCCACTTAACTTCATGTCTATACATGACTTTAACTCCCACTGAATTTCATGTCTATACATGACTTTTCGACAACTCGAGTGAAACCCTTCTTATATCTTATAATAGAAAAGATCATCATAACCTCTAGGTAGATACATACAATAAGCTTGTGTCATGTACACATCCTATTCCAAATCCTTATTTGGACATGTGGTTTTGATGTGTATCTTGTACACACCTATTATGAGGTATTTCATTGATGATTTTGATCTAAGCATAGTTATGCATTAACTTGGCTTTTTTAGACATCTACATGTCTATCCATGCAACTATAATTGGACACTTCCAATTAAAACATCTTCAAGTTTATAGAATGATTTTGGACAACTCCAAATATGTCATTCATTTGCATATATTCCTTTTAGTTTCATAAGTCTCTTTTAGAAAATCGAAATTCAAAATTTCTAGGTACTTCCACTTCATAGATCATAATCTTATTATATCAAGAACAATTTCTTTTGGTCTCGTCACTAGTCTAAGGAATCACCTAAGAACGCTTTCTTTTGGTCTCCTCACTAGTCTTGAGTCTAACCTAAGAATATTTTCTTTTGGTTTCCTCACTAGTTCCTAACTAGGTTTTCGTTGTGGCTTATTTTCTCCCACTCTATCCTTAGAAAATACAACTATTTTCCATAAAAATAGCCTTATGAGCCACAAAAGATTTTGTACTCATACTCGTGAGGGAGGTAGAAGTATCACGACATGACCTTAAGTGATCTACTAAAGATTTCATTGTAAAGACATCGAATCTTAGCTTCGAGATAGACTAGTTCTATAAGCTAAAGAGGTGTACTCATATTCATGTCAATTATAATCTTTATAAGTGGTGAGGCCAATTGGTTTGGTAGACTCCCTACTTTGAGTTCAATAACTCAATTTTGACTTAGCAATTGATCTTTCAAAGTGAGAATCAAATTCTTAGCCCTCTATTATAATGATCCAATCATCATAATACTAATATGATCCACTTGAGTCGATACAATTTATGTTATTTGTGCAAGTATAGTACGATGACAAGTTTTTAGAACTAAAAAGTTTCAACAAACCGAATGACTTGGGTTGAGAACCAAGTCACTAAATCCAATTACAACCAATGTCAATAAAAGAAATTGAACAAATTTCCATGTCAAACAAGGAAATTATAAAAGTTCTAAAAACAATGTCTCAAAATACATCCCAAAATTTTGACAATTCAAAATGAGACCAAGCTTCCATAGGTTTTCAATCATGGGTAGCTACCTTAGCTTCCCTTGAATAGCTTTCTTAGGCTTGCTTGCCCTAGCCTTTATCCTTGCTAGGACGCCCTAATTACAATTAAATACGGTAAGAATCACAACTCGTATCTTGATAAGCGATATTTTGTACTAATTTATCCCCCGTTTTAGCTCGATTTCTATATGATTTATGCACTTTGTTGAGTGATTAACGAGCTAATATTGCTATTCTAGTTGTTTTGCGTGCTTTGTCTCGTTTTATAGGAAATGAAGCGATTTTGCTATATTTTCTTACTTTATGGAGCAAATGTACTAGAATACGAGTTTTCGAGGAACCGATGATAGCAATTTCACGATTTGACTACGATTCCGCTACATCCTTCCTCAAAAGGACTCATCTTGGACTTTGACTTTGTTTCTCAAAGGAAAACATCAACCCAAGTCAAAGGAAGACTAGCCCAAGCCCAATTACGTGTTACATTGACCAAGACCAAGGCATAGGATTCCGTGCCCAAAGACGAAATTGGAAGAGACGAAAAATCCATCAGGGTTACATACCCGATCGGATTACCACATACCCGATCGGGTATGTTTGCTGATGAGCGTCTCTTGGCTCTTCTTCTACCAAGCTTTAATGGAGTGCTTTATGGCTTTGTCTAGGGTATGAATTTGGACGAAACACAGCAGCTATGCAGCCCTATAAAAGCCAAGGATCATCTCAACATAAGAGACAACACACAATTACACAATTCGCATACAACACAACAAAATAGTTTACATCTTTCTTTCATACAAGTTTTAGATCATAGTTTATCGTTTATGCAATCTTAGACTGTTTTTATAGTAATTTCCAAGTACTTCTCTAGTGTTTCAATAAGCATTTGTCATTGTATTGGGTTGGATATTTGTTCTTTGCTTTCTTTCTTACATAATTGTACTCCAATCCCGGTAATTTTCTATCCTTTATTTACGCAATTTCCGACATCATTGTTTTCTCTTTATAGTATTTATGTTAGTTGTATTGTCATCATCATATTGAGTTCATGATTTATAATCTCATTAGTCTTGTTTTTATATTATTGTTGGTAGGAAATCCATGTAAAAGTAATCTAGTTGAAACCAAAATATCGTTTAATATGTCATATTGCATTTTGCCTAATCATATAATAATCACCATAAAATTCATCATTAGAATCATTACTAATATAATCTTGATCACCTTAATCATTTTAGTACTTTTATTTCGTAGTTTAATTCTGCTTATCATTTGTAACAACCCGAAAAATGCCAATTTTTCTAGTAAAAATATTTACTAACACTTTTCAGTAGAACTTAAGTTTTTAAAATAGGAATTTTAGTTCCGAGTCTTATTTTGAAATTCCGCGTTCGTATTTGGAATTTTTGAGGGATTCCATGAAAAGACCGTTTTTAGTCATCTTTGACTTTTCTTGACTTTTAAGTCGTCTTTGACTTTTCCTTGACTTTTTAAAGTCGTCAGTGACTTTTTCTTGACTTTTAAGTCGTCCTAAACTTTTCTTGACTTTTAAGTCATCTTCGACTTTTCTCGACTTTTCAGTCAACTTTGACTTCCGTTGACTTTTACCGACTCGTCTCATAAGTATGAAGACCGAAATTTTATTTAAAAAAATAATATTTTTGATTTATTTTTATTTAGATTTATTAAGATTTATCATAATTTAATATAATTATTTTGAATTTATTCGGAATTTAAAGAATAACTTTTACGGTTTTTAACCGAACGTCATTTAACTATTCCCGACGCATCGTAAAGCGCGCAACAAAATCGAAACTCGACTTTGGCATGAGTCCCGCGCCCATGTCATCGTTTTCCACTCACGTTAGATATTTTAATTCTTTTGATTAAATTAATAAGAATATCTAAGATATTTTCAACTTTATCGATCAGTTAACGAAAATTACGCAAATCGCTCAAAATCAGACCCGCTTTCTCTCCTATCCTCACGGTTTTTCTTCTCCCTTTGACCTTGATATTTTCTTTCTTTTCATTACAATAACATAATATCTTGATATTTAATTCAATTAACTTAATATCTAATTTATTACGGTAATATAATTATTATACCGGGTCAATTCCATAACCACAATTTCAAAACCCAACTCACTAGTTTGCTCTATATTACACGACACTCCTCACCCCACTTTACTCACAAACCACTTTTCACTTTACAACAAATCAAAATAAGATCAAAATATCGCTTTCTTTAATCGTTCTTCGTGTTCGTCGTCGTTCTTCAATTGTTCTTCATCGTTCTTGAGCAAAACCTTCATAAAATCTTCATTTCTTAATTAAATCCGTCCTAACTTATATTTCTAGGATCTCTTCTTCGCTCCTCATCTTCCCGTACGGTTTTATTTCAATTCCGTCAAA